>JAPMOQ010023314.1:2681683-2741122 GCA_026543055.1 Argiope trifasciata
TCGTCCAAAACTATGATTTGTTAAAACAAACAAACGAGAGTTGCTACCAATTTCTGGATTATATTTTAATTAATTTTAAATATTTTAATGGAAATCCTCATCGACAGTTTCTATGTTCAGCTGGATTGTGAAAGAAAATATGGCACTTCTGAGATACTTATTAGAGCTGAATTCAGTTCAGTTATATTAACGTCCCGTTTAAAGCAACACGAGGGCTATTTTGGGACAAACCTCGTAATTTTGAACCACGGTCAGACGACGAGGACGACAACTGAAGTGGCACCCCCCTCTCCACACCACACCACACCAGCGGGAGGGCTTTGGCCTGACAGATTTAACGTGCAAGAGACCCCCTCACACGACGGATCTTCGGTGGAATCGAGTCTCGAACCTGAAACCCTCCGGCTCCGAAGCCGAGACTTTACCAACGGGCCACCGCGGCCCCTATTAGAGCTGAAGATACTTACACAGAGTTATAACACAATTTCAGAAAAACCGACTCGCCAAATATAACGACTTCAAAACAAAACAAGAATTGCTATTAGCTTCTGAATTTTGTCTTAATTTTTTTAATTTTTTAAAATTTTATACATTTTAATGGCAATCAGAGGCTAGGCAATTGCTTAATGTTGCTGGAATAAGGAGGGATCGCAGGCAAGTTGAAAAAACATTATTAGCTTGCATCAGATAATTAAATTTGTAAAAGAACCAAATTCTTTAAATTATAAAGTATTAGGATGACAATGAACTACTGAAATTTAATTAAATACTCTGTTATAATAAATTGAAATATTACTCTTTCATTGAATCTTAAATTATATTTTACTTGAACTTCTGTAAATGAACAAACAAAAGGAAAACCTGCATATTATTCTCGCATTTTCTGAATATCAATAATAATAATATTATCAAAGTAACTGTTAATACGATAATCTTTCAAATTATTATCGTAATAATGAATAAAATACGTGTAAATAACAGATGTAAAATCCATCAAAATATTTTTAAAAATTAAATGCACTTAATTTAATAAAGAATTTCCAGAAGAATAAATTTTTAATTGGAGTTTTCAAAAATATAAACATTAAAAAAAGTCTTTCAAATAAATATGTTTTAAAGATAATACCACATTCAGTAATTCCCTAATAATTTGTTAATTATAATTAAATAATCCCAAATTTTATAATAATAACTTTTTAATAACCAATCATAAATAATATTTTTAAAATTAAAACTCGAAACTCATGAATAGTTTGCATTTTATAATCGATTGAAAACCAAGCTTAAGAAAATCCAAGCATCTAGTTAAAAAAAATGACCTTCGGCGTTTCCAAAGACCATTCTTAGAACTGAATGGATATTTATTTACTCGGAATAAGAGCATTTAAAAAAATCCACATTATCCCTACACGGTGTCCAGTTCCATCATTTCTTGACGATTTCAGCGAGCAGTGGGTTGCTCTTGTATAACATACCTCCAAGCCTTACCTGTAGGGAGAACACAAAAAATAAAAATAACCAAAAAGGGAACGGTTCCTTTCAATTCTGTCCAACCTGTCAACCGAGTCAATTCTAGGAAAAGCTGGTGGAAAGGGGCGTTGGAATCGTACCCTATTCCCTTGTGGCGGTACCTTTCACCGGTACACGACACACCTCATTACCCTTTGGCCATTCTTAGACGGACGACAGTTCCCTTTGCCCTACAACCCATTTCTTCTGCCGACCTTGTACCACCATTTTCATCAAAAAATAGGAGGTACCTTGCTACCTCGTATTATAGTCCGGAACTAGTCCGGCCACGAGTCTTGTCCAGCTAACGAGATCACAGAAAGGAAAAAAGATAACCGTTAACGAGACTGGGAAAGGAAAAAAGAATAACAGACGTTAAGAAATAAAAGCCGTACATCCATTTTTGATGGAGAATAAAAGGCCTATATATCATTTTCAGCACCACTGATCATACTTTTTGCCATACTTGGCGGAGAAAGGAATAAATGGCGTACCTCTGGTTTCTCTTGTGGTATAAGCAATTACCTCAGTAGATCGCCAAGTTGTCCATTAGTTAAACGATAGAAACGGATTGATTCCCTGTTTTCTTACTAAGGGAAAAAAGTTACAGCAGCTTTTCCTTAATTAGAAACGCACGCGGGCTCATTTTTGTAGAACAGTACTTAGGACATTGAAAGATTTTTCTCTCCTGCCCCCCTTTTTTTTGCAGAATTATAAAACATAACTAAAATTGAATTGAATGTTAATGAATGCCACTGTTTTTATTTATTCTAGTGTTTAGGTAAAGTAATAACCTCAGTAGATCGCCAAGGTATCCATCAGTTAAATGGTATGAATGAATTCGTTTCTTTTTTATAAAGGAAAAAAAGTCCCTGTAAACTTTTCCCTTATTAGAAACGAATGTTTGCTTTTGTGAAAGAGTACCTTGGACACTGAATATTGATTGACATAATGGGGTGGGGAATTTTTTTCCCTTTTTCATAAAATTACGAGAACATAACTAAAAGACACTTTGATGTTATTGAATGCTACTGTGTTGCCTCTATTGTTTAGTCTAATGTAATAAAATGGTACACTTCATATAGATATTTTAAGTTAAAAGTTATGTAAATTTATTGATCACAAATGCTCAAAAGATTGACTATGATGCCCCTAGCTCTCTAGCCTTCCAATGCTTCTGAACTTTATAATTAAAAAACACATGGGCAGAGTAGGAGGAGTCAAGATGAGTAGCATTAAAAATTTGATGTTGTCCGCTCAGAAAACATAAAGGAAAGTCACAAAGTTCGAGTCTAAACAAGTATGCAGGCAAAGAGTCATGACCTGTAGTAAAGGGGAAAAGTGGCATAATTATGTAAATAATTATATAATTTCATAATTAATTCAAGCACCACACCAAGTTTTCGAGAGCAAATTTGAAAACCAAATCTCCTAATGGAAGTTTAACATTCTTTTTTCTCTTTTTTTACATTAACCAACAGAAATACTAAAAAAAGGATTAAAATGCAAAAACTTTAATGAAAAACTTGCGCCATCAATAACAGAATTTAGAAAAAAAAAACCCTATAATGTTTCATTGGAAGGATTTAAAATTATAATCATTGTAAGGATAACTCCTTGAAGGAATATAATTATCGTAAGAATAATTCATTTTAAGGATTTATAAGAATACTTATTGTAAGGATAATTATTTGTAACGATTTCAAATTATAATCATTGTAAAGATAATTCATTGTAACGATTTATAATAATAATCATTGTAAGGATAATTCCCTGTAAGGATTTGAAATGATAATCATTGTAAAGATAAATCCAAGTAAGGATTTGAAATAATGATCATTGTAAGGATAATTCATTATAAGGATTTATAATAATAATCATTGTAAGGATAATTCACTGTAAGGATTTATAATAAAAATGAATTTAAGTATTATTCGTTATAAGGATTTCTAATAATTCCTTGTACGGATATTAAAAGCTGTTTTTCTGTTTCTCTAAATTGGAGAATGTCATATGATCGTTGTTTCCGTCTTTAATGCACCACTGAGATAGATTATAAGGGCATGAAATTTACGAGTGGTTTGAACTCAAATATAATCTTTCTTTCAAATGACGCCATCAGATCTGGCAAGAATTCGGTTTACCTTCAAAGAACTTAGAAATATTAGTATTTAGGAAACTGTGAAAGACCCATCAATAAAATTCCACAAAAAATGACAATTGGCTTATTTTTCGGCATTCTGAATCAAAACATAAATATAATTTTTCTTGGCATTTATATATATGTTTTCTTAAAAAACAAATAAATAAGGATCTCGGCTAACCTCTTAAAGATATAAAATCAAAATGAAAAATTTGTTTATCCGTTTTTCAAAGCCGACCTATTGAAAAACTAAACAAAGCCCAATAAATTTTTCTCATCAATCGGATATTATTCCGAGCTCGATTTCACTTGTCACCGTTAAATCTAATCGATAAATCACCAGGTTTGAAATTGCCGATCTGAATGGGATGCGAGAGTTTTGTATTTTTGAGAGATGAAGAAAGTATCAACGTTGCCTCTGTGATAGCATGAATGATATATAACTTTATTATGGTTACAAATGTTTAAGAAAAGTTCCAAAACGAAAATAATCTAAGATTAAGAAGTGGATTTTAAATTTTTGGATTTACCGTTGTTTAATCTCATTTTAAAGTGATGCAAGAGATATATCTGGAGATCTATGTAATTCAGAGTGATAGTGAAATGATGAAAACAATTGAGCTGGCATCCACTTTTCAAGACTGTCAACCTATTATTAGAAGAGGGGATTTGACTCGCGGCTACAGTTTTAAGATATAACTCTCACATACATTGACTATTCCAAAGCTGAAATTTTAACTTTAGGACATCACTGCTCTTATGATTAAAGAAAGTATGTGTTTTAAATACAAACGAACAAATTAACCATAGCACACTCCCGAGTATCGGTCAAATGTGGTGGAAGAGCAGGTCAGGTAACAAAAACGCCGAATAGCCTTTAATTCTATTAATTCATTTTTTTTTTTTTTTTTTTTTTTTTTTTTTGCCAACCAGTATCAGTAGAGAAAGTTTTTATACCAAAGCTCATTGTTATAACGGGCATTTTCTCACTTATTATTCAGGACTAACGCTTCCTTTATCACAATGTGAATGCTGCCTCTGCCTGATAAATCCCAGAAGCAGTTGCCGGTAACGCATATAGTTATAATATTAGCTCTTTACTGGTAATTTATATATGTTTAAATAGTGCACAGCAAGTTTCAAGAATTTATTAGAGAAAAGGTAAGTTTTAGGATGTACACTGTTCATATTTTAATGTAAATTCTGTAAGGCCGATTTAAATGCAGGAAACATAAACAATATTGCCAGTGTAACGTCTTGCCTATTAATTTAATTATGATGAAAAAATTACGAGAAACAAAGCCGATAGTACGGAAGTCGGATAATCACGAACCGGATACTCGAACAGTACCGGGAGTGTACTGTATGTACTTCTTATCTTCGTCAGAATTAGGTCTTAAATCTCTTGCCTACAAATTCCGCTGAAACAATAAGATTAGGACATCATAGCACTGATAAATAAATAAACTATATGTTTTAAATAAACAAACAAGATCTATTTTTCTTTTTAGGCTTCATCTGATTTCTAATTTAAAATTAAATTGTTTGGAAATATCCACTTCCGTATCAGCAGTCAATACATTAAAAACAAATTATATTGCTTGTGTTTATAAACATAATTAAATACGATAGTTGTAAAAAAATAATGCAAATATTATTCATAAATGCTTCTGAACGATAGACAGTGTATTTAAGAAATTATTCAACCAGCTGATCTAACTTAAATCATCTGGCGTCTAGAATTTATTATGAAACTTTTTATAGCTTATAACAGCAGGAATGCTTTTCAAATGTCTCATTTTTTCTCATTTTAGTATCTTTTTTATGTGCGAAGCTGTAAGATTGCCTTATCTTCGCAATTTCGCCATTAATTTGACTTTTTCTCCTTTTCTTCAAAATTCGGGAATTCAAAATAAATCTCATAGCCTTTTAACTGTGTACATGATTACATGATTCTATGTAGTTTGTATAATTGGACGTAGATCGAAATTAAGCAAAAACTGTAAATATCGCTTAGTTACAACTACATGCATCCATGCAAGAAAAATGTGCATCATGATAAAGTTTATCTGCCTCAGTTTTTTGTAATAAACGAACTAATTACACGCAAGCAGATTTTAATATTTTGATACATGAAATTTTTTTAAAATTATTATTAATCTTTAATTGTACACAGCTAAGGAATAATTTTCTAATAACTTGCATATATTACAAAGTCATTCCTAACTTTAAAATGTTTTTAACTAAGGGTAATATGATATCGAACACTAAATCAATTGAATTGAATGGTAAAAAATAATTTTAGAAAAAGATAACAAATATATATCTTTAATCAGTAAATAAAAAATAAGTATGAATTATGTTTTTAATACATTTTATTTAATTTTTCAAATTTTCACTAAATAAAAACTGAAATGTGAATTCGATAAAAAAAAAATGCAAACGGTTTATGAAAGAATGAAAAGTGAACTTTGAGTGAATATATGATGAAATAAAAAGTACTTCACCACAAGTATTGATTTTTCAGTTTCACAGATCAACGCCCCCAATTCTCTAAACTAAGTTTAGATGCCCAAATGCCAAATAAATAAACACATTTCACTGCAAAATAAAAAAAGAGTGTAGCAAACGCACATTAAAAGAAAAAGCGCCGCGATGAAAACTTTCATACCACAACTTCAGTCTCATGTTACTGAATGATTTCAGCAAAAAAAAGCACTACAACGAAAAGCCATCCACCAGAACTTTTTTTCCACGAGACCTAACACACGCATCCCGCGTCGCTCACTGTTTTGAGAGCCCCAGCCACGGTGGAATTCCGAAACAAACCGTGAACAAAAAGAAAATTTCCTTCCAACAACCCGCCAGACACACTCACTTACCTACGCGCGCAAAGGTAAAAGGAATAAAATATTCAAAAGATGGGAAAAAGAAATGGCGGTACAAAAGTAAACCGAGATTTCCGCAGTGGCAGTAGGGGAAAAAAGTGTTAAAAAATTGCTCTTAGCTAGAAAATCAAGTAAAGCACAATGCAAGCATCAATCTCTTTGACTTTGGAAACAGCAAATATACGTAAAGAAATACGACTCTTCACGAGGGGTTGTAGTAATATGAAGGCGGAGATTCTCGTATCATAGATTTTGATATTAATTTGAAAGTGATTGTCTTTGCAATATTCATTCAAACTGTATCTACTTGTTTAGAATTCATTTCCTGTCTATCGTAAATTATTTTTACCAGATCACAAATAGTTTATTTTTTTAAGTAAATTTTAAAGAAGTAAACATTTTTAGTTTTGTTTGAAAAATAAATATTTCTAATTTAAATAAGCAAATTATATATATATATATATATATATATATATACACACGCATGGAAGTACATGCAATATTAGTTCACACTCTCCCTATATGTATATTTATTTATATACCTTATTCAAATTTTCAATCTTTAATAAAGTACTTTTTATTCATCCGCTCAAGTTCAAATACATTTTTTAAAACTTGCAGTAGGTGACACAGTTTTTTTTCCCAAATTTTAAATCATTCATAGTAATTAGTTTAATTCATTTTTCATAGTTGAAGTAGAATTTTAGCAGTTTGTAAATGAAAATTGAAATCAACCGGCAGTAACTCCATCGGTAAAATGCAAGGATTTCGGTATTTTTCAAGTAAAGGTGAAGAACGCGAGTTCAACTCTTGCTGAAATCAATAATTATTTAATAAAAAGTAATTAAAATCAAAATTTTCTTTGTTGACCTAAGTAGCAATTGAATTAAAATTATTTGATTACTTTTTTCATTGCTATTAATAATAATAATGCAACAAAATACTTCACCTTCTGCAATGGAAATTCTACTTACTTGGTTAATTTTAATCTCAGCTAATTCTATACGATAAAATATTGATAATTCTGCTATGAATCAAATTGTTATGAACGAGTTAACTTTTTTGACGAGTATATTAGTCATGGAAAAAGTACAACATTTTTCGTCATGACGAGCTTATTCGTTAAAAACAATAAATAACGACAATTTATAGTTTGAATTACAATTTTATAAAAAACCAACCCAAATTTTAGTCTTAAGTAAATAATGATGACATTTAAACAATAAATTCCTATTGTTTTAGCATGCTCGTTATCATGATTAACGCACATCCAAAATGCTCTTAACATGCTCAAAGATTGCTAGTTTATCTTATTAATGGAACATGAAATATTTTAGCAATATATATTTTATGAAAACAACATAATAATTATAATCCAACTAAGAAGTTGAAATTGAAAATCCTCCAATTTATGCTTGACTGAATAAGTGATTTGCATTATGCATTCATGCATAAATTCATATCTCCCCCCTTCCCCTCCAGAGTTCCCAAGTATTCAATTTACACGGAAGGCGGAAGTCAATTGAAAAAGAAAGTTTCTCCGGTTAAATCTTCTCCGCTTTGTTGACCGAATCGTAAAAAGTATTTTTAAATTATACGGCAACCAAAATTAAGCCTTTTCAACAACTTATTTTCGAATCTCACGGGCAGAATGGAATAAATTTTCAGAAATTCTTTAACATTTTGAATATTTTTTTAATCAAAAATTTTTATAAGTGAATTTATGAGCGTTAATTATTTTTTTTAAATGTTTCTTTAAAAATTTTTTAATTAGTTTTTCACAGTTTATTTTTTAAAATTGAAAATGATTTGAACGTGATCTTTTTAGAATTTAAACTCATTTTCTATACGTTTCAATAAAGTTTTAAAAAATTATTATAACTAAACACCTATCTTTTTCGCCTTCAAATATTCATGTAAAATAAGTTACTGAACATTAATTTTCAATAAATTTATTTCACTAAGAGTTCATTAAATTTTGATTTATACGATATTGAAAATATTAAAAATATATAATGCAATATTTTACTAGCATTCTATTTTTTATTAGATGAGATTTTACAGTTCAATTTACAAATGGGATGTATATAGTTAAATGGGTTTTTTTTATAGAATAAGCTTAAGATAAAAGTTTTTTTTTTCTTTCATTTAGTTCAAAATCAAAGGAAAATATAAACAAAAGAAGGAAAAAAAAAACAGGAAAAAGAAATGCAGAATTGTAATAGATATTTTTAACAACAGCTAGTTAAGAAAATTAAAAGAATCTTTACAACTTTTAAAATTTAAAACCAAATATAAACAAAAGGAGAAAAAAAGCAAAGCAAGAAAAAGAAATAGATTTCTGATAGATATTTTTTTAGAACATCTAGTTAAGAAAATTAAAAAATATTTAAAACTATTAATTTAATCATCTCCGAAGACGTTCATATTTGACATATATTCTACTCCGCATTTACTGACTTCAATTTGAGAACGATCCCTTTTGCGGCTAAATCGAGGTCGGGATTTGGATAGATAGAAAAGTAACGAAATGGTTTTACTATTGTTTCTCCTCTTTTATTGCATTTGTCTCACTTCGTGGTCGCTTCCCTCCTGGTTCTTTAAAATAAAATAAAAAAAATAAAAAATCATAATTACGATGATTATTTTATATTTGTGTGGCTCATTTCGACTGTTTTCAACGTCTTAATTTCATTCCGGGTACAGCTTTTACACGGTCAACTTTTTTTAAAAAGCAGGTGAACGAATATAAACTCGGCAGTGAACAGCATTTGCAGCGATGGCATTAAAAAAATAAACAACTATGGCGTAATTTATTTAAAGAACAAAGTTTTCTAGGTGACCAAAATGTTTCCTATTTTTAATTTGTTTGCATGTGCTGCTAAAAGTTGTATTATCTGCAATAAAAATAAATGTTGAAACTTCAGTATCTATATTTCAATCTTCGTGAAGCATAAACTACCCGGATAAATTGTATGTTTTATGTTTGAATAATATAAATATTTGATATCGCTGTTGTCCTTCATCTTTGTCGATTTCAAATAAGTAGATTTTGGGCAATATTTTTTTTTATTCGATTACTAGGTCGACCGTCCTTATAATTTAAAAAAAAATATTCTTTGAAATCGATTTTCTTTAAAATAGCCAAGATTATTTTTAGAATGAGAACAGATTGTTCAATTGCTAAGTAGATCATCCTTATAATTTTTTAAAAAAAATATTCTTTGAAATCTATTCTTTTTTTAAATAGCCAAGATTAATTTTAGAGTAAGAATTTCCTATAAAAGATCATATTTTATAAAGAAATTGAAAAGTAAAAATAGAAAAACCAAATCGACTGCAGCAGAGATATTAATTACATAATATTTTGACTGTAAAATCCAGTAAAAAATCTTTTAATAGGTATAAAACAAAAAGGCGTGTTGAGATCATAATAAAATATTTAAAACCTACTTAATATATTAATAAAAAAGTGAATTATTTAATAAATTTTTTTTCTAATGATTTCATTTTGGAAATATATAATTATTAGCAGTGTCATTATTTTTAGAGATACATTTGCAAATGTTATCAGTTCAGACTTTAAAAAAGTCCTGAAGTGGTCAGAAGCTAAAAATTGAGAAACCAAATCTGCTGAAACAGGAATATTAATTACATAATATTCTGACTATGAAAACTGATAAAAAGAGTTCCTTTTATAGATAGGAAATAGAAACATATATTAGCTAAGATCACAATACAATATTTGAAATGACTTAATATGTTACATAAAAAATGAATTATATAATAAATCATTTTAAATGATTTCATCCAGGAAATTAAGTTATTAACGACACCAAGATTTTTAGAGATATATTTGCAGATATTATCAGCTGAGAATTCAAAGAATTCCTGAACTAGTCTGATTACAACAATAAAATTAAACTACCTATTACATAAGCATAATGATAATTTTTAACTTTTTCGAACGTCTGAAATTTAAGAGAGGCGCCAAAATTTCCGAGAATACGAACGTTTTTCTCAACACCTAATCATCAACAAAAACTTCCACAATTTCAAATCAATTTCTCACAAAATCGTCGAATAATACGGGTAACTTGAAAATAACAGCTATTAAAATATTTCAAACAGAAAAACCGTTCTTCCACAATTCCACTTCAATTACTGTGCTCTTCCAGGATTGCGAAAGAATGAGATTTTGTTATATTAATCCATTTCTTCGCATTTTTGTCATCGGTAGAAAAAGGGAATCACTCAGACAAGCAGACGATAATGAAATAAATAAATAAATAACAATGGTAATAAAATCTTAGACTGACAGAAAAGGTATTATTGAACAAAACCTGCCCGGAGGGGAAAAAGAGGGGGGAGTAGATTTCAAAAGATCCCGGTTCCGGGATCTTTTCAAACGATTAAAGTAATGACAGGAATTTTGTTCCGTGAAGGGGAAATCGTGAGCTTGCACCTTGTCAACCACTCCTAAATGATACGTATTAATACCTCTAAAGACCACGGGTGTAATCAATATGGAAATTGATTGGCCATGCATCATTCCTTTTTTTTAAATGAGATTGTCTCCGATAATACCGAATGAAAATATATATATATCACGACCATTCACTAATATAAAAAGCAAACTTAAAAATTAGCGGTAAAATATGCAGTTTAATTATCGTAACCGCAAACTTCCTCATATTTTAATTAACACAGTTTACTATTTTATGGAATTAAAATGAAAGTTTTTTTTTCTTTTGAAAAAATGAGAGCAATAATTATTTAATTTATTAAAAACTGACCCGAAAAAACTGAATACACAAAAAGAACTATATATTTAGAAGTTAATAGATATAAAAAGAAAAACATTTCTTGATTACTTCCGTTTAAATTTTTTTTGAATATACAAATCAAATTCGATAATAGCGTATACAAATTTAAACTATATCAAACTTCAAACCTCATTCAGTGCAGCTGAATGGCAAAAGACGATACTTTAAAATTGTTTAAATTTAGAGGTTTGAAGTATATCAAACTTCAAACCTCATTCAGAGCAGCTGAATAGCAAAGAGCAATGGCTGAAGAGCAAACAATGTTTGAAAATTGTCTAAATTTAGAGGTTTGAAAGAGGTAAAATGAAGTTTGAAGTATATCACTCTTCAAAACTCTTTAAGTTCAGCCAAGTAGCAAAGGACAGCATTTTTAAAATTAATAATTTTAAAGTGTATCATACTTCAAACGTCATTAAATAGCAAAAAACAATATTTGAAAATTACTTACTAATGGTTTAATCAAAATTGAAATAAAATGAAAGACAAAACATTGCCATAATATTATTTCAATTAACATTTTAAAACATCATATAAAAATAAATCTATTTGCTAAACTTTTTTAGGAATTTTCATTACAAAATCTTATGCGGGAATGACGTCAAGGCTAAGGTATGTTGGATCAAAGGTCCTCCACCATCATTTAATTTTTTCCATAATTTTTACGAAACAACCACTTTTCGGTTTTGTTAACACACTCTCAAAGAGAGTTCATAGAATACATACAACATTTGTGCCACCATTTTCTGATAATTAGTATTCATTTCGCAAGATTTTTGTTTCCATTCATGGGTAGACGTTGCATCATACTCCGTTACCTAACTTCGACACTATCGTCAGACACGTTTTCTTTTCAAGCCTTACCCGTAAATCAGTAATAAAAGACAACCTCATATCGAATAAAAAGTGTGAAGTGCAGTTCCAATTACTTAGGAATCCGGACGATATCTGAGGTGCACACTCAAAAACTCACATAAAGCTCTTGGGTGACTGATAAACGGTGAAAATAAAAACCTACTGAATTGTTGCTAGAGTGTAAGAGAACACGTTTTGGAAGAAAAATATCTAAATGTGCCTTCCCTAAGATTTGCTCCAGGTATTGAATTACAAATTTTTCTGATTACAGGAGAAAAGGAATTTTTTAAATTATTTTCTCCCTAAAAAAGCCTCAATACTATAGAAGAAAGTTCGGATTCTTCTGAGATATGGATTGGCGTTTGATTTTGTATTAAAACCTGTGTGTTTTTTCGCTACATATTTTCATCTGTATTGCTTAGTGTAGCATTTTTTTAAGATAAAAAATATTTAGTGCACTGGGTTTTGCACGTGGCAAATTTTTCGTAACACTAAACTCTTCTTTTGCATATTAAATGTTTCAGTAAAAAAAAGTAAAAACAAATGTTTACCAATAAATTCTACTCCCCCCCCGAGCGCTTTTAGAATTCTTTTATTTTGACAAAAGGGGTGGGAGAAAGATGAAGGAATGGATGTTTACATTTAACAAAAAAGCAAAATACGGAAATGCGCATATTCTTTCCTGTCACCACTTTTAGTGAGATAGAATCGTAGAAAAACGGTCACCTAGGCATATTGAAGCGAATAGTATGCATTAAAAGATAAAGTCTTGCTTTAAAAAATATTTTACTTTAGTGCCAGAATATAACTTAAATAATCCTTTCAGTACGATACTTTTGAAATTTAATACATTCTTGAGTATCCAGCTTAATGTGACAGAAGGGTAGGCAGGATAACAAAAAAGCCGAATAGGCCGGAATTATATGACTTCATTTCTTTGCCGAATAATACAAAGAGACAAAGTTTTTATACCAAAACTAACTGTTAGCTGCAACCCTGTGAATCTTAGAATCAGATGTCGATAACGTGTTGAGTTAAGTGGAAAGCTCTGTACTGTTAGTTTATATATAGCATTGCAAGTTTCAAGAATTATTTGAAAAAGCCAAGTTAAAGCATACGAACCGTTCACATTTTAACATAAATTCTATGATTCTTAACTTAAATGCAGAAAATATAAAATATTGACGTATATTGGAGGCGTAATTCTTAAGAAAAATGAACTCAAACTAATTTTATTTTTCACTGATTTTTCTGAGTAATCATTTATGAAAGGATAACCCTAATGTAAGAATAGGACAACAGATAACATAAACATGCAGTTTTCAGGCTTTGGTAAAGTCCTTAATAGATGACTTAATAAACGAGTTAAAATCTTTAATTACGATAAAAGAAAACTAGACCGGTTAGTACGGAAGCTGGATCCTCGAGAGTGTATTATATTATATATATACACACTTACATTTTCCCCCTAACTTCTTCATTAAAGAAGTTAACATACTCAAAGGAATTTCGTATTTTTTTTATTGCAGTGGCAGCAAATAAAAGAAAATCAATAAAACTTCTTAGTTTCCACCCTCTGTAAGTGATTAGAAATGTGGAATAAACAGAACATTTCTCTTTAAAGAAGAATCCCTCAAACAATTCCATAAATTTCCAAAGATAGCACACTTTGCCTTACAAGGCGATAGTAAATTGTTTTGGTTTCAAAATACCACACCAGTGACATCAGTACAAAAGGGAGAGATGTTAAAAGAATTTTTGATGGACGGACTGACTCCAGGGAGAGTTGGTTCTCACACAATAGATAAGTGAACGGTCTGCGAAAGAGGCGAATTTCGTAAGTTACTGGAAATCTGACAAAGGTTCCTTAGATGTGTATCTGGCATGAAGAATGTTCGGACTTCGGTAGTAAAAACAGTACAACGACAATTCATCGCCAAGTGAAACATGTGCAGAAAAAAATCCTAAAAAACTTTCCAAAAACGGAGTAACATTAATTGTTCTTTTACGACGGTTGAAAAATTGCTAGGGGCGCTTTCGGAGCTCTGAAGAAGTATATTATTTAATGTATTTTTCAGTTCTTTAATGTGGAATTATTTTGTAAAAATATTATCTATTAAACAAAATACCATACACTCTCGAGCTTCGGCTTCGCGAATATTCGGCTTCCGTACTATCCAGCCAAATATTTTTAATATCATGATTAAATGAGGAAGGCAAAGAGTCTGTTAAGGATTCTTTCAAAACCTAAAATCTGTAAGTTTTGACTTTTATCTTACCTTTATCTTTTCATACCTGTGTAATCTTTTATCAATGAAAAATAAAATCAGTTAAGAGTCAATTTTTTTAAGAACTAGGCTACGATTTACGTTGATGTATTGTTTCTGTTTCCTTCATTTAAGTTGGGAATTATAGAATTTATATTAAAACAGGAACAGTTTATATCCCCTAATTTGCCCTTCTTTAATAAAGTCTTGAAACGAGCAATGCAGTGTATAAATTACTATTACAGAACCTCCTATATTAATTCGACACGTTATCGGTAACTGCTTCTATGATTCACCGTGCCGTGGTTGCGTCATATTGTGATAAATTAAAAGCTTAGTACTTAGTAAGAAGCGAGAAAATAGTATTATTACAGTGAGTTTTGGTATAAAAACTTTGACTTCGGTATTGGTGAGCAAT
The DNA here is from genome assembly GCA_026543055.1 of Argiope trifasciata. Taxonomy (NCBI): domain Eukaryota; kingdom Metazoa; phylum Arthropoda; class Arachnida; order Araneae; family Araneidae; genus Argiope; species Argiope trifasciata. The sequence goes on from JAPMOQ010023314.1 coordinate 2,696,587, forward strand.
GAAATGAATTCACTGAATTCTAGCTTTTTCGTTATCTGGCATGTCCTATTTTGATATTTTTGGACGCCTTGAATTTTAAACAATCGTAGTGTGATTTGAAACTGAGCTTTCATAGCAACTAGAAATAGGCAAACATTACTCAAATGAGTTTGACCTTCTGACAGCGTAATATTTTAAAATCGCCATTTAGTTGCGTTGTTTGTAAATTAGTTCAAATATTTTTCAAAGAAAGTGAACTGATACTATTGCGCGATAATATTATGGAATAATAATCGTAAAAATAAACACTCTAAACTGCGAAAAACACGGCATGCAATAGAAAATAGACAGATTGTCAACTCATTGAAATAAAGAGATAAGCAACCGGAGGGTTAATATAATTGATTTTAAAACCGTTACTTTAAATAAATAATAAAAATATACAATTGGCAATATAAAATAAGATTAGACTGATGGTCTAATTGACCAAAAAGAGTACGCCACTGATGGCAAAAAATACTTAATTAAAAAATTCTTATCAGTCACAAATGTCACCATAAAGCCACAATTTTACACCACTTTTGCCCTTAATACACGATTCAAATACAAAAAAAAAAAAAGTACTGAATAGGCTAATTTCAATATAGCAAAATAAGGAAATGCCGCGAAAGTTTGTATCGAAAAAGAATTTCAGCTTTCACACAGATAGGTCGATAGGATAGCTCTCAGACAGGTTATGAATGGGTAGAGGGTAATTACCGAGTTCGCTGCCCGTCCCTGAAAGCAGGTTGAAGCTCCCTTGAAGACGGGGGAGATAGAAAAACTTCAAAACTTGAAACGGAGGCGGGGACAAGAAATAAAAGTATTAACTGACTTACAAAGAAATAAAGGTACGAAAGGGGTCAGGAAGTTAGGGATAACCTTAAGCAGCTGGGAAAGAGAGCACACCTGAGATTTTAAGAAGGAATTTCCTCTTCTAACAAACTTGACGTGTAAAGCCAATCTTAATGGTCATTGTTGGCTTGGCTTCTGTATATAGTGTCACAGTATTGTAAGGCTGACACCTGAAGACTATCATTCTTATGTTTGTCAAATAAATAACTCACAGTAATCCTTTTTGTTAGAAAGATTTGAAAAAAAAAATCTTCATCTTAGTTTTTATAAAACTAAGCATCTATCTTGAAAGTTAATTCATTTTATTTATTACGTTCGAAAACCCCAGATGAATACTTATTTCTAATTTAAGCATTTCTTTGAATTTTTTATCCATGGTTATTTATATATAATTATTTTAATGATTTCTATTTTATGATGAATTCGATACAGAATATAATAGTTTCCTCATAAACCAAATCTCTACACATTCCAAAACTTATAAATGACTGTAAACAACGCCCTTAATGTTAGTTTCCTTCATTCTTTTGACTTTGACCGTGACAGCGTGAATTCATGCTCGCAAGTTGTATAAAAAGTATGTTAAAAATTTTTAAATATTTAAAAGTTCAAATAAAAGATATATAAGGAAAAAAATAGATTAAATATTATTTTTTCTTATTTATTTTGCACTTACAATACACACCCCAGTACCTGTTTGAAGACTATCTGGTTTCCATACTGTCCATACTGGTTTCCAGTTTCTTTTATTGCAATTAAATAAGGAAGGCAAGACAAGCTATTGGCAACAGCAAAAAGGCATTGAAAGCCGACATCTTCTAAGATTTTCCAACGTGCCGTGTGCAAAATACAAGAAAAAAGCAGCGCTCTGCTTGTTGTTCATTCTTTCGTCAGTATAACGGACCTCGACTATTGCCTCTGTTCCTGATTATAACTGCTCATTATTTTGTGTAATTACTTATCAGTAAAAAATAAAATCAATCTGAGTTACTTTTCTTAAGCATTAGGTTTATAATTTACATGAAAGTTTGTTTATGATTAATGCATCTAATTTGGCATCACAGAATTTATGTTAACATGGGAATAGTTTATATCCTTTAACTTACTTTTTGTCTCATAAAATTTTGAAACATACAGTACAGTATATAAATTACTAATAAAGAGCCTTTTATCTTAACTCGAGATGATACTGGCAACTGCTTTTATGATTCTCTTGGTCTCGGTCTTGTTAACATTCTACGTGGCTTGAGATTAATAGAAGGTTTAGTATTTAATTAGAAGTGAGAAAATATGTATTATATCAGTGATATTTAGTATAACAATTTTGTCTCCTGGTGTCGGTGGGCAAAAAAAAAAAAAAAAAATGAGTTCACAGAATTTTACTTTACTGTATTTATAAGATTTCCAGATACATAGTATTTGTAACGGTCCAGAATCGACACAAAAGCCATAGGGAAAAATATCGCTTTTATTATTTACGTTTCGTGCGCCAGAAAAGCTGTTTTTTTCCCGATCATTAATTATGAATTATAATAAATCATTTCTCTCCTGCCTTATCGCAAGTGGGTGCGTTTACTCAGTTCTGCAAACATGAACACCGAACATTTGAGTACACATTTACAAAACAGAGAAACAAAGGACCTACTTTTATTACAGATTAATAGAGATGTGCATTTACACAGGGAATAACTTAAATCCATCTCTCAGAGATCAATGCCCTAGTGAGACAGACAGACATGAAATTGCGACTCTAATCGGAAAAACATAGAAAGTACACCCCAGTCATCTGACAAAATTGAACAGGTGGCGTGTGCTGCTCGAATGATGGTACACATCTGTGCGTGTGAGAGTAAAACCGCTTACCATCGTGTTTACAGTTTGGAAATCACGATTTATCGACACCCAATAGCCATTTTTCGATTTTTTTTCGTGTCTTTCTTTTTTTAATTATTTCTCTCTTGTGGAAAAGTAATTCGGCCTACATAGACGCGGAAAATTAATGGGACCTCATGACATGAACTCGGGTTAACGAGTTCGGACCTTGGACCCTAGTCTGGTCGGGGTTTTCTTTCATCTTGTTCCATTTACATGATTTGTTGACCACGTTTTGATCGACACTTGTCCTCTCATTTCCTGCGAGAGTCGGGTAAGATTTTTTTAATTAATTTTTTTCTACTAAGTTTTTTTTATTAAAAAGAAAAGATGTATGATCCATCAAAAGTACTTGCAAAGAATTCTAATTATATTACCTTGAAAATTAATATTTAAACTAATCACTAGCTGTTTGATTTGTTTAATTAGATGACCCCCCCCCCCTGTATTCTGAGTTGTCATTTTAACCATCTGACTGCATAATTCTTCAAAATTCCAATTAAGATATGATTTTTACGAATTAGTTCATATACTTTCTAAAGAAAGTGAATTGATACTATATGTTATATGTGTGATAATAATATAATATAATAAAAATCCGTAATCGTAAAAATAAATGCTCTAAATTGCGAAAAAGCGGTGTGCAACAGAAAATGAAATGAATACCAACCCACGGAAAAAGTAGCTGGAGGGTTAGTTCGAGTTACAATACAGAGAATATTTGAAAATGTTTATAGATTCCCTCATTTTTTTTAATCGTAATATAACATTTAATTACATAAATATAAACTAAAATGGTTGTTCTTCGTACATTTTTAACCTTAAGTTAGTTTAAATATGTGGTAAAATTTGAATTAATAACATGTAATAATATATAATTCATTTTTATCTTTTAATATATAAGCAATTATTAAATACAAATTAACATTAAACATAGCGATAATTTTGTAAAATAAATTGTTATTTAAAATAAGAGCACACAGAAGCATTGCTATCCCTATGGACAACCTTACTCCTTTTTAAAAAAGATTTATAAACTTATTTTATATGAAATTTTTAAAATCTATTCGATAAAAATATAGAATTTATTCCCAAATATTTTTTTCAGGCTCATAGCATTTCAGTTGATATGATATTAAGAAAAATAACGATTAAACAAAATAACGATTATAAATTATTTACTTAAATTTTATTGCTTCAAATTTATTTCAATAGAAACTAATCAATATTATAACAGGACATTAAATTTATTAGAAAACTAAACTCATCTAACTTTATATATTCCTGCTATAAAGGCTGTTCATGAAGTACATTTTATAATATTATCAAACTTATTTTTGACTAAATACATTGCATTAAATTACAAACATAGAAAAGTCAGAAATTCTACAAAAAAAGTGGCATATCATAGCGAAAATATCCTTCTAAATATAGTAATTATTAACTTTTGTCTGCAATTATTTCAAATTTTTATAATTATACAAGTTAGTTACAAAAAATTTTGCAAACTGAAGAGAATATGCATTTTGACATACTTTTGAAAATATGCTCAGACCGTGGTAGTTGGCTGTCAAGCGCAATAGTTGACCTTGAATTATTTCAGGTAGGTCATTTCGTCTTCACAGAAATATGCCAGGGGGGATGGACAGCCTTTCCTATGTGAGAGAGACAGACCTCACACTCTGCAAGTCACTGTTGCCCAAACTACCTTTTCCCCATTCAAATATGCTAAGATCGTCTAATACCTATGGCGTTCGATTCTATTGGTCAGAAAGGTAACAAAATGGACACGACATGAACTGGTGGTTTCATTCTTTCAATGTCCGTTCGCAGCATGATTTACAGTTGATCACCGTAGGAATGTAAAGCGTGGAGAAAGTTTCTTTTAAGCCCCTCTTTTTGTCGAACATGGATGAAGCTTTCACACGGTAGGTGGGAAACATCGAAGAGAACAAGCGTTATTTTTTCTTTCAGAAACTAATATAATTATTTTCAAAATTAATGACATTTATTGAGAAGGAAGTAAGTAACATTTGAATGAATCTTAAGTTGATACATTTTGCAATATTGAAAACTTAGTTAAACTTTTAAAATCATATTGACCGTCATATTTCCATGCAGATATAAAAAAATTCGAAATTCTTCTCAGCATGTTACAATATAACCACATATTACAATTCTATATAAATAAAAGATAATTTAAAAAATATTTTTAAGGTTATTACAATAGGGCAATTATAATAGTAAAAAAATTAATAAGGACAAGATATAAAATAAAAAAAAAACACGGATAAAACTCTGAATTAAAAAATTTGTTTTATTGATGAAAACGCGTGACACTTCTTTTAAAAATTAAATGATTTTTTTTTCAGAATCCTTAGTAATATAAATACAATACATGTAATAACACCGTATCTAGATTAGCAGTGATAAATAATTCAATATATACGGCACATAGCAAACGATAAAACTCTATACAATTCAATAAATAGCAAACTATAAAATTCTCTCGAAATCAATAATTCATTCTCACAAGAACTTAGAGCAGAATACTATTTTATGGACAACACAATTATTCATTTTTATATCAAACGAAAGCGAACATTATCATTTATATAAAGAGAAATTATGAAATCAACGGCATTTTTAATAAACTGTGTCTTTTAAAGTTCTTCATTATAAAAAAAATATTTGACTTTCAAAAAGAAATCTAAGATTCAGTAGAATTTTAAATTAGTAACATTTTATTTGAAACTTACATAAATGGCATACGTCTTATTACTAACTTTCATTTCTAAACATTTTTTTTCTTATTTCCGAAATATCCCATGAAAATATAAATATAAAATAATTATATAAAAATATGTAGGTTATTGCTATGATGTTGTCATGCCTCTTTCGTTAAGTATTACCCATAATAATAAAATAGATGTATGTATGCAACAGAACATAGCAAATAATTCAGATAAAGCATTCTTTTATTGAATTTTTTAGAAAGATTTGCATCAAGCCGAAGTTAATATACATTTTTTTATGCAAGTTATTGCTACACTGTTGTCATGCATCTTTTATTCAATAATATTACTCATAATAATAATATAGCCATATGTATGCAACTGAACATTACCAATAATTCAGATGAAGCCTTTTTTCGTAATTTTTAATAGATAATTTTGCTTTTAACCGGCGTCTACGTTTATGCATCTTTCGTATATGGATATTATGCTAAGTTCAGAAAACTTAAATGTTTAAAACTCTCTTCTACTATTGTCTTTTCTTTTTCAAAAAATCACAACAATATCACATCAATAACAGTTCTTATAAGATCAGACAAGAAAAACAAGAAATTTGTGACACTCTAATTGATAAAATATGCTGAAGATATTGCTATGTAGTCATTTCTCTTTCGATAAATGATATTATAATGATAATAGTATACAAATGAATACTATATGTATGCAACTGAATACAGCTAATAATTCAGATAAAGCAATTTTAACTTAATTTTTACAAGGAATATTTGCTTAAAACCAGTGTTAATTTTTAATTTTTATACATCATTCGTCTTTGAATGTTACGCTTAGAATGAAATATTTAAAGGTTTAAAACTCTTCGCATTGTATTTTCTGTAAAAAAGCTTTTCTCAATAGTTAATGTCAGTAAAACTCTTAATAATTCATAATATCACACAAGAAAAGCAAAAGACTCTCTAAGTGATAAAAAAAATGAGGAAAGTTTACCTGAATATTAACATGTGGCATCAACAAGTAACCAAGGAGACATATGTCTCCTAATGGATCCGCTGGCACGCATCGAAAATTTAAAGAGTCACTTCTCTTGTACAATCCAACTCGCACCAAAAATGTATAAAAGACATCTAACAAAATCCACACACACAACACTTGTTCAAAGAAACTTCCAAAAAAAGAAAAAAAATATCCTTTAAGTTATATTTATCCGGAAGAGAAGACCGAAAAAAAAAACTACATTATGCACAAGAATTTTCTTTTTGATGGATATTTCCTGCGCTGTCTGTCACACACGCGACCGCAGTTCGTCCGCTCAACCACTGCTAGAGAGAGGAATAAAGATGTGAAGAACTACGGACTCGGTATACCTCTAATAATCGCACCGACTCCGCCGGTAGAGCTTGTTTTTATCCGACTTCTGGTCACGTGACGACCACTGCTTGCCAATGGGAAGTGAGTACGGGATATTTGGCGCTGGATGTTCCGTTTTTTTCCACGGCGTTGTCTAGTTAGCGACCAACTCTCTAACAGAGTGATGCGGAGAACTTTATTGTGAGAGACTGGAATTTATCGGCATCGTGGGTGGGTGCGAGACAGTTTATCGGGAAAGAAAAAAAAAGTTTGCTCTTCATTTCACTTTTTTTTTCTGCTCGTTGCGTCTTTGTGAAACAATGTTGCAAGTCACTGTTGTCAGTATCTATCAGATCGTGCGGTGTCAAAAGGCTAAGAGTTTTAACTTCTTCTCTAAATGTTCTTTTTTTATAGTTATTAAGCCGCATTCTTTTGATTTTAAAGTATAAATATAATATACGTATTAGTACCAGGAATCTTTGATAGATATTATGAGAGTCCTTTGTACAGATTTTTTGTCTCTATCTTTGCCGGTGGGTAAGAGATACGGAAAACGATTGTCAGAAAAAATTTTCCACCACTTAAAACAGTATAATAAATATCTTTGACGACATTTGACCCCATTAATTAAAATCAAAACAATTTAAGCGCAATGTATTTTTATATTTTTGTATAATAGTTAGTGTTATACAATCGTTCCTAAAAATTAAACTGTACCAACAAAACAGTTATCGGGGGAGGGTATTGCTCTCCATTTCACTATTATTTATTTATTTTGACTTGTTGAGTAATTGCGCCTTTGTGAAACAATGTTGCAAGTCACTGTTATTGTTATCTATCAGATCGAGCTATGTCAAAAGGCTAAAAGTTTTAACTTCTACTTTCAACTGCTATTTTATTTTAAATAGTTACTAAACCAAGCCATATCGAATTTTTTTATTCAAAATATAAATGTAATATAAATTGTATTATAGCACAATCGTGTCAGACTTCTTCGATATATGACACGAAAATTCTTTGTAAGAAAACATTTTTTCCTTTTTCTTTGACTGTAAGCAGGAGATAAGCAGAATAATTATCTGAAATTTTTTCATACTCTTTGAAGCAGTAAATAGCTCTGGTTATATTTGATTCCGTTTATCAAAATCAAAATAATTAAACTTCAACGAATTTTTCTAGCTGTTTTGTACAATCGTTAGAGTGCTAAATAACCGTTTATAAAAATTAAGATGCAACAATGAGAGCTATCAGGAAAAAAATTTGCTCTTCATTTCACCATTCCTCCCCCTCCCTTCTTTTTTGCTCGTTTAGAAATTGAGTCTTTGTGAAACAATGTTGCTAGTCACTGTTATTGATATCTATCAGATCGAGCTATGTCAAAAGTCTAAAAGCTTTAAGTTCGTCTTTTAACTGTCATTTTTTAATACTTATTAAGCCATGAAATTCCAATTATTTTGAATCCAAAATATAAATATAACATATGTTGTTTTGAAGTACAATTTTGCTAGCTATCTTTAAAGATATTGCAGAAATCCTTTGTATGGGGATAGACTTTTTTTCCACTTTTTATGGTAGATGCAAAATAATCACAGAAAAAGTTTTCCACAATATTGTTTTTTTCTCACCATTTCAGAAAGCATTGTAAATAGTTTTGACTACATTTGAGGAATACAGAAATATTGAAGAACAATTTAATGTCTACTCTTCAGTATTTTAAACATGATAAATAACACAATTGAACAATAATATTATTAATGAGAATTTCGAGACTGAAATGTCTTTTATAAATGTTTTGACCACTGAACTGTTTTATTTTCTTTACTATCTAATAAGATGGCACCCTCTGTTTTGGGAATATTTTTTATTAAGCGGTTTTCCTATTTAAGCGGTTAATGCATTTTGTCAAGACTTAAATAAATTAATATTTACACCAGAATTCATAATTGCTATGAGTAGTTTAGTAGTTTTCCTTAGTTAAAGGCGAATTAGGTGATTCCACTAATTTTTATTTATAGTAATCAATACAATATAATTAATATAAATAACTACTAAAATATAAAAATTAATTAATTGTGGTATGCAAAATAATTTTCAGTAAAGAGTTTTTACAGTATTATTGTTTTTTCCACCATTTAAAAAAACATTGTAAATAGCTTTAACTTCATTTTATTATATTTATCAAAATCGAAATACTTGAAGTGCAAATTGTTTTCTAGCTGTTTTGCAAAATAATTCGAATGTTAACATCTATAAAAAATTAAATGTAAGAATTTATAATTTGACTAATTTTTAAACCCTAATTTTCATTCTGACTTTACGTTTTAAATGACACATTAAGATCAACACAATTATTGAAGAAACCATTTAAAGAAATTATATTCAATTGTATAACAAAACAACAAAAAATTATGGTCACGATTTCTCAATTAACTATATGAAATATAACTTTTCTAAACTGCATTTAATTTTGCATTTGAAGAGATTATATAGAAATATTATTGTTAAATTGATGTCTTTTTCTGTTTCAATAGCTTCATAATAATTTGAAAAATCAATTTTTGTATTCATTATTTTAATAATGAACAATTAAAATTAAGACCTCGATTTTTTTTCTTTCCAGAATTTTAAATAAATCGAAGAATAATATAATTTAATAAATTATAAACAAAACAATTAAGTTATATCTATTTATTTGGAAATAGTTTAGTGAAAAATTTCAAATAAATACTATTTTCTAAATTATTTTTTTCGTTCGTTATACGGTAGCATTTTACGGTATTATGTATTTGGTAACAGTTTCGAAATATTCCGAATCAATACAGTTTACCATTTTTTTTTCGTTCCTAATACGGTAGAATTTTATGGTACTATGTATTTTGTAACAGTTTTGAAATATTTCAAATTAACACAGTTTTCCAAATTATTATTATTTATATATTTTTAATCAATGAACAATGGGAGATACATGGATGTTTTTAATTAATTATTTAAAAGTATCTTGTTATTGTCATCATCTCTTCATCTGTAAACGCATTTTTGTGAAACAAAGTTGCAAACGATATTTGGGTATATCTGATTGAAAGTTGTAAAAAAGCAAACACTTAATTTAACTTCTTATCTAACCGGTTTTTTGGAGTGATACGCCGAACTTTTGATATCAAATTATATGAAATTATGATATCATTTTGAATATTTTTTTTTGTCTGCACTGTCTTGAGACGAAACTTAATTAAAAGGCAATCCAATTTTAATCCTCGTTTGTCGGTCTCGTAGCTTCACGTTTTTGTATCGTCGTTGTCCTTAATTCCCAAAAGATGGATAGATTATTATTATTATTATTATTTTACTTTTGATACTCTTGTGCAACGTGCTTTGTTAGTATTTATTTTTTAAGTGAGTTTCGAATCAGTGATTTTATTATTAAATGTACAGAAGAAATATTATGATGTGTCTAGCAAAACAGACGCATATTTTTACAAAAAAAACTTAATAAGGCACATTAAAATATTAAATAGTTTCAACTTACTCAAAGTGGCAAGGGAAAAAACAAGAAAAAAACATATTGTACTCAGGAATGGTAAAAACAATCTCAAAACTAAAAGCATGGTTGAATTTAACTATAAAAAACATGGAAAATTAAACAACGTGTTTTTTTTGTACAAACATGTACTAGAAAATACCATATTATGAATAACATAGTACCATAAATAAAAAAAAACATATTCATATTCAAATTTCATTAAAATAGGAAACTGGTTGTATACTAATCAAAAATAAAATTAATCACCAGAAAGAGGAGTAAATACAGATAAAAAATTATTAGTAGTATACTTACATAATGAAATAAAGAGGCGAGATCTTGCTAAAAATCCACATGTTGATCAACACTTAAAATTAAAACACTTTTTTTTCAGACTTACAAATTCTTCGCTTTGGAACTCAAAAATATAAAGATATTAGTATTCTTTTGACAGTAGTTCACTTATTCTTAAAATAAAATATGTAGAATATATTTATAAAAATAAACGATTTTTTTTCTGTATTCTAGTCATTCTGATTGTTGTATTCCAGAAAAACCACGCAAGAGAAATGGAAAGTGACATCTTAATACAGCTCTTTAAGTTCGAAAAGAAATGATGTCAATTTATGAGGTTGATAATGTAAGAGAACGAGCATAGTTTAAAAACATTTTTCATTTCATTCTTATTAGATCAATACCAAACAAACACTAATTCGTCAAGTCATAAAAAAAGTTTTCGAGTTCTCTTTCTTATGAACCTATACTTCCTTAAGTAACTGTTGCAAATAATGGAAAAAGTAAATAAACTCAAGTAACAATACCTTTCAGCAACTGACTCAATTTATGTTTTTAAAAATACAAATATGCAATTCTTAAAAGTGTACTGCACACTTCAGTCGCTACCTTACCATGACAAATAGAGCGAATCGAACTACATTTTTTTCTTCCTTCTGAAAACAATTAATAAATTTTTTAATAAAAAAACAACCCTATGTTTTATGCAAAGACAGATCCAAAAAGTTGACACAGACTTTAAAACTCAATTAAAATAATTTATAAAAATTACAATTGTTTAAGATACAATTTAAAATTGTTAAGAAACACGATTTTCATCATCTACAAAGTAACAAAGAGCATGTTCGAAATAAATTTTTGTAATTTTCAGAGTACAATAAACTTTCAAGTATCTGGTTCGCGACTATCCGACTTCCTTACAATTCTGCTTCGTTTTCATTTATCGTAATTAAATGAAAAAGACAAGGCGTCTATTAGGCCATCTAATAAGGACTTTATCAAAAACAAAAAAAAAAACCTAAGTTTTGATTCTTATTTTAGTTATGTTACTTTTTCATATAATTTATCAATGTAAAATAAGCATGTAAAATCAATGTTATCAAAGTAAAATCCATTTGAGCCAATTTTTTTAAGAATTGCGCCTGCAATTTACTTTAATGTTTTGTTTATGTTCCCTGCATTTAAGTTCAGCGTTACAGAATGTATATTAAAATGTGTACAGTTAATGCTCTTTAACTTACTTTTTTTCTAATAAATTCTTTCAGTGCTGTATATAAACATATGTAAACTACCAGTACGAATTTTTCTAATTTACCTGGACACGTTACCAGCAACTGCTGCTATGATTCCCTGGGCCTCGGCTGTTTTTACATTGAGAACTTAGTGCTCAATAATAAGTGAGAAAATATATGTTATAAAGTGAATTATGATATGAAAATTTTGTCATCACGTATTGGTGGGGAAAGAATTCATAGAACTCCGGGGCCTGCTGGCGTTTTTGTTATCCGGCCTGTCTTCCTGCTATATTAAATCGGATACTTGAGAGTGTATTGTAATGCAAAAATTTGCATTGCTTCGAAGTTTTCTAAGAAATTTTAGTAGGAAAACTCATTTATACATTTTCATGTTCATTTTTTATATATTTTCCTTTATAAAATACTCTTATTTTGTTTCAGTAATTAATGAATTTTTTCATTCTTTCCAAAATTTTTTCGCTACACACTTCAGATTATGTAGTTCAAATAGGAAATCACCTATTTCAATCACTGAGATACATCAATATGTAACAGTTAATATAATATACATTTCTATAAAATTAAACTATAAAATCAATTATACTATTAACATTTTTATTAATTATACTATTAAATTAAACCGACTCTAGAAAATTCTTTTTAATTAATACTCTTTACAGGCTCTAAACAATCTTATTTTTGTGGCATTCAAATCTGGCAATTTTGAGTTAATGTGGTTGAAGAAACGTAGAAAATCTCCATTTGCTTGCATTTTCAATTTAGCGCGTCTAAAACATTGCTAAAAATTTACACATAATAATATGTGACGTTATAATCGCATGCGAGAAATAATTGTGTGTACCATCTAATATTTAACTAGTTAACTCTCTTTGGAAAATGCGTACCTAAATTGTGACACAAAAATTTAGCGATGACGAGTATACTCGCCTAAGATAGAGAATGTGTAATATGAAATTATGTTGTCATTATTTATTTATTCACTAGAACTGACATACATATTTTGCATATGTACGAAAAGAAATACAAAAAAAACTAATTTACTATTTTAATTTGCTTTTAGAGATTGGTATTGAGAAAAGCATGGAACAACGCATAATAATCTTTTATTTGTTCCTTTGATTTCGACTTGGCCTCGAAATGTTTTAAACATCTTGAAATTTAAGAATATGTTTAATTTTTTACTAAAATTTTAATTCAGATAGCAAATTTTGATTATTTTTTATCGTGACGAATAAACTCGTCATAAAGTAAAATGTTGTTCTTTTTCCATAATAAGCATATTCGTCGAAACCAGTTCAATGGTTAATTGCGCCTTATCCTATATAATGAATAAACTACGGATTTTCATTCCATTTGCCATATATACATACAAAATTAAGTTGGCACAGTTAAAATGATGAGACTATGTATAGGAACTATTATATAATGGATGTATATATGGAACGTATATACGTCCGTATATTTGAAAATATGCTCTTCAACTTTGAAAATAATTAACACTACTTCTTCAAATAAATAACATACGTCATGATAACTTAATAAAATAATTTTGTTTTGATCAAATTCTCATGAGGTTTATATTTATCGTAAAATGATCCAGATGATACATTTGATGTTATCTACAGGGTGCGTCAAAAATGTATACACATTTTGAACCGTCATAGAAAATTTATGTTCCGTTCTACAAGATTCAATTGCTGGATGTGGAAAGCTTAAAGTTCAATTTGAAAATGAATGCACTTCCTAATGCAAATATGATTACTGTCCAAAGTGGTGGCCTTCATCATTAATACATTGCTGAGTACGATTCAACACTGATTTCGTAGATTGTACCAACGTTACCAGTGGGATTTCGCTTGAAGAATTATTGTTACTTTTCGTCTGTTTCATTACTTTCAAAGCAAAAAGGTGCAATGAGTCTCTTTTCAGACAAACCACACTACATATTTACACCAAGAAAATTCACAGCTTTTTCAACAGTAAAGCGAGGATTCTTTCCAGTCTTAGCATAAATGAAAATGTTCAAACTGACAATTCCATTCAGTTCGATTCGGGCTTTTTACGACCAAATTATGTTACCCATAGATCCCTGTTCAGGTCTTACCATCTGTAGAACCCACCCACAAAATTCTGAGCTTCGATCTGGATCGTCGTCACTTAGCTTACGCCCCTGGATTTTTTCTTATGGGGATGAAGAAGAAGAAGCTGTACAAACCTACACCTTCTAATAGATGAGGTGTCCAAACGTAAACTGCGTAACTTAGACGCACTTTGGAATGAGATTCAAGAACAATGCACAGAAATCTCATTGGACACGTTGGTATGGTGTACGAAATCAGTGGTGATTTCGGTCTCAGCAATGCTGAAGGCCACCATTTTGAACAGTAATCACATTTGCATCAGGAAGTGCATTCGTGTTTCAAATTGGAGTTTAAGCATTCCTTTTCCAACAAATGAACCTTGTTGAACCGAACATAAATGTTCTATAACGGTTCAAAATGTGCATATATTTTTTGATTTACCCTTTACATTCTTAATTAAAATATTTGTTTAAAAATAAAATGTAAATTTGCATAGCGCATTATTAATGGTAAATTAATTCATACTGTTCGAACTGTTAATTCGCACAAGACTAAGCGTATTTAGTATTCTGACTGATTGATTGAAATAAAAACTTTGATGCTCAAGAAACTTAAATTAACACATGATATATACAAGAAAAAAGAGCGAAAATAACAATAACTGTTTTTAAAAAAAAGCATTATTTTCTCACGAGAACATATTTTTTTGAACCAATATCAGAAATTATTAGAGCTACTAACAGATAAAGTAACTGAACTTTCAGTCTAAAGTTCATTGAGTTCCAATTTAGAGTGCGACAAATTAGAATCGTTCAGATTGTACTGTAATTGGGCATCTCGAAGAAAATCTTTATTGAGAATTAGCTTCTCTTAAGTATCTTTTTCACTTGTTTGTAAATATGGAATTGTTGAAAGATATGAAATATTTTTTCCCTTGAATTTCGAACATAAAAAGAAAGATCGTGAGAAAGTGTAATGGCCTCGTTTAATTTGTTCAGATGTGGAAAATTGAGTTTTAAATATCAGAAATTGTTCTGCGAACTTCTGTTCTATATTCTCGTTAATCGTTTAAAAAATCATGGTAATCAATTTTATCCTTTTGCTATATTTTGCTCAAGAAGTTGAGCACATTTTTGGTTTCACAGAATAATTTCTTAACATATGCAGTTAATTTGACCTTTTTTTGGTGCTTAAAACATAACTTTAACCTTTCATTTTCCTGAAATTTTCTTTCCAATGATTACTTATTAAGATAAACAACACTGTAGAATTGGATTTTTCAAAAAAAAAAAGTCTAGAAATGATAAAAATCCAGAACTTCTGTCCATAACATTGAATTGAATTCCCCAAGAAAAAAATATATAGAAAGGATAAATATCCAATATTTAAAGGAATTCTGTACGGTTTATATTAATTATACATTTGGTTGCATTATTGAAGAAAAAATTATATAGAAAAGATAAAACGAAAGTATGTACTACTTTTATTACATATCATATATTTAATTTGATTATTCAAGAAAAAAGTATAGAAAGAATAAATAGCAAGTTTTTAAAAGATTTCTATACTGCTGATATTACTTAATATATATTTGCTCTTATTTGATTTACCTTCAAATACAAGGATAATATTTAGAGACAGAAAGAAGCCTATTTTCCTAATATAACAAATTACAAGGAAATTATTATCGCATTTAAATAAGAATATGCAATTGCATACATTTTCAGGTACTGTTAAATAATTATAATTCTCTGGAATACAAAGACATTGAAGAACATACTATAAAATATTAAGAATGCGATATATAACGCAACTAAACAACAATATTTTTGAGATTGGAATACCTTTTCATGTATTACTAAGGCAATTTGTCTTAATTATAATATTGATGCTAGATTTCAGAAATGCTATAACTAGTTTAATAATTTTCTTAGTTAAAAGTGAATAATTGCAAGATGATTCGTAAAATTTTATTTTCAGCAATTAATGTTATATCATTAATACATAAATAATTTCTAAAACATAAAAATTAATTCAAAGAATTTTTAAATTTCAATGTTTCTAAAAATTTGAATATATAAAAACAATTAATTCAAGACTGAATATTTATATAAAATGAATGAATATAAAAATAATAAAGATTAAGAGAAATTACAATTTCAATATAAAGTGTTGAATAATATATATCTCTTAATAACAAATTTAAAATTTTAAACGAACGCCTTTTTACAGATCTTCAATAATTTAATTACATTGATTGAGTTCAATTTTTTATTTATAGAATATAATGATTTAAAATTTAATTAAACCATTTCGTATTGTGTATTACTCATTAAAAAGTTTTTTAACATCAATAATTGAATGTTTTAAATAATAACTCTAAGATTATTGATAATGATGTGAATTGAAGAAAATTTTAAAAAAATGAGTAAATAGTAATTATTACTAACAAATGGTTTGGTTTTAATTTCCAACGTTATTCTTAAAGTGTTTATAAACTTTTGTTTTCTAGAACTAAAAAGTAAACGAACATGCTCTATTAATTTCGCACTTTTAAGCAAATAAACAGTCACGTGAATTTTATTCATTTTTTTCAGTGGAAAATTAACAATGTAAACAAAGCCGATATCGACTAAAGCTATGAATTTGTGCAAACATTTTTTCATTAACAAAAAAAATTTGTCATGATTTTAACTATAAATATTGCAAACTTAACAAGATTTTTGTGAAAAACCATAAAAAATTTAAAATGTTTATAGAATGGATGGATATTAATGGATATTATATAGAATGGATATTATAGAAGAGAATTATAGAATGGATATTAATGTTTATGAATTGGAGTTTGCAATTTCACACTAGACAATTTGTACATAAAAGAGTTTTTTCTCGCTCAGTTTATTTTAATAATTTAAAAGAAATAAATATTTATATTAAAACAAACTGTCGTTTTGGTAAGAGATTATAACTCTTTTTTTTTGAATGGGTAACCAGTTAAGATATTTCTGTTTAGAATGTAATCATCGGATAGAAAATGTTAAAATTAAGTTCGGGAAATTTAAAAAGTTTTAATTAAAATAAATGTAAAATTTCGTAATTTGAAATGTCCCTCTGGACATACAAAATTTTGGTAGTAGCAGCTATGGAGAATACTAGAATAATTGAGGAAATATTATTCATATTTAAGCAACAACGAAGCAAATTACAATAGGCAATTATTTTACCGGTTTATTTACATCAATGTTATATCTTGGAGCAAAACTGCTGCTATATTGCTACGTGTCTCGTAATTTTGAAGCGAGATCAGATGCTGAGATCGACACCTGAACTGGCTGTATTTAACCAAATTTCTGCATTATATTAGAATGGTTGAACATGATTGAAAATGCATCTACATCACGGTCCTTTAATAGAATTATGCTTTAATATTGGAACTCTGCAGTCCCGAAATTGAGACCTTATCTCGTGATCATCACGGCCCTAGAAAACGACAGATCGGTGGGTGGATGATAGCATGCATGTTACAAACCCGGTTTCTGTATTTACAAGCAAATGTTTGAATGAAGAATTTTATAAAACAATATGAAAATAGCTGTTTATAAGTCAAGCCGCTTCAAAAAGCGCTTGCTAAAATTAAGCAAACTGAGTTATAAAAATTATAAATTTAACGTTTAAATATTCTCTCACCAATACATTATTTTTTTTTATTAATTTGTTGAATAAATCTAAAAAATTAAAAATAATAATAGAATAAAACAAAAAAAATACAGGAAGTTAGAAAATTACATAGTGCAGTAAAATAAAATTATAAAGCAAAGATATAAAAAACGTTTAATAACTAAATTTAAATTGAGATTTTGAAAATTTCAAAACAAAAAAGCGATGCTAGATGGAATTAAAAATAATTCATAATTCATTCCTGAACCTATTTCTTTGCTTAAAATAAGTAAACTAACATTTTGTATGAACTTTCTTCTGTTCTTATGTCAAAACATAGTTTACCGGCGGATTTTAAAACCCTTCGTGCTTTTATGCATGCACATTGCATTAATGGAAAAAAACCATGTTAGGGGAATTTTGAAAGGAGAGGTTTACATTTAACAATAAAATAAAGTCCACAAATGCACACATTCTTTCGCTTTTCACCCCTTAATGAGATGGAATCGTTGAAAAGTTGTCGTCTCAGCATACTGAAACGTACAGTATGTTAAGCTCATTGATGCAGTTTAGCTATTTTACTTTTTTTGCTTACACTTTCACTTCAGGAAGGCAACGCGTAAATATATCTTAATAAAAATGAAATACAATTTTAGATTGAAGCCCGAATAATTGTTTCAAAAGAACAAATTTGCTAGTGAAAAACTGTTTTCATGCATTAAATTTATTTTCATTATTTCGTCTATTCGTTTTAACCCTTCAGTGTATCGTGTAGCCATTTGGCTAGATGTCTTTATTTCCAGTTAAAAAATTCACAAGACTGGCCAAAAAGATAACTATGGCTCTTTGGAAATCTTTTTTAAAACACTTTTTGATAAAAATTTGTTCATAAGATTGACAGATTATAATATCGGAACTAAAATTAGATTGATTTAAAATGAAAACTTGACTTGGAACAGTTGTTATACAAATAATTCTTCCAATTATATTATAATTAAAATAATTTGTTTGCTCTTAAAAAATATTGTGGTAAAGAGAGATTTTTATTTCAAAATTTTTATTATGCAATTTGTGTCACTGAGCTATTATTTAATTTATAATGTAACCATTTGGAACATTTGGGCTTTGAAAACTTTCACTGGAAGTACACTTTAATATTCTGTAAATAATTTTTTTGAATTATTTACATATTTTTAAAATAAATTATTATTTTGTAAAGAAAAACGTGAAAAGTTTTTATTTTAATTTTACACTTTAGGATTAACAAGTTCTTTTTTTTCTCTTAAGAAAATATTTTGATACACTTCAGTTATTATTGCTTGTTTAAAAATGATTGAAATAACAGTACTGCATTTAGCTTACTATTGCACTAGATTTAACAATTTATTTTTTCTCAACTGTTTTATCGTTTTTTAAAGGAATGAAACATTATCCAATTACATTTATTTCTGGTAAAATATAAGTAAATACAGAACACTCCCGAATATCTGGTCAAATGTGGCGGAGGGATTGGCCAGATAATTTAAAAGCAGAATAAGTCACAGTCCTAATAATTCAATTATTTGCCCTCCAATATCAGAAGACTAAGTTTTAATACCAAAACTCACTATTATAATACATATTTTCTCACTTTTTATTGAGTGTTGAGTCCTCCATTTATCTCAATGTGAAAGCAGCTGCTGCTCAGCAATAAGTTTTTGAAGTCAAATCGAGTCGAGTTAAAATAGAAAGTTCTGTACCGATAGTTTATATTTGGTTATATATTACAGTGCACGTTTCAAGAATTTTTTAGATGAAAAGTAAATTAGAGAATATGAACTGTTCACATGTTAAACTAAATTTTGTCATTCCCAACTTAAATGCAGAAAAGATAAGTAAAGCATTAATGTAACTAAAGTAAATTAAAAAGTAATTAAAAAGAAATTTTATGTCATGATTTTTAATAAGTATGTTATTAAAGTAATTTTTAAGAAAATTTGCTCAAACTGATTTTTTTTCACTGATAAATGATCACACAGATATGAAAAGATAACTTCAAGATAAAAGTCAAAACATACACTGAAGTGACAAAAGTCATGGGATGACTGTTAATATCGTGTCGGTCCTCTTTTTGCCCAGCGAAGTGCAACAACTCGACGTGTCATGGAGTCCACAAGTTGTTGGAAGTCCTCTGCAGGAATATTGAGCCATGCTGTCTGTATAGACGTCCATAATTGTGAAAGTGTGGATGGTGAAGGAGTTAGGGCACGAACGGACCTTTCGATGATGTCCCATAAATGCTCGATGGGATTCCTATCGGGCGATATAGGTGGCCAGATCATGCGCTGGAATTGTCCAGAATGCTCTTCAAACCAATCGCGAACAGTTCTGGCCCAGTGACATGGCGCATTGTCATCCATAAAAATCCCATCGTGGAAATTGTGTGGGTACGTGAAGTCCATGAATGGCTGCAAGTGATCTGCAAGCAGCTGAACATAACCATTTCCAGTCAATGATCGGTTCAGTTGCATCAGAGGACCGAGTCCATGCCATATAAAAACAGCCCACACCATTATGCAGCCAACAACAGCTTCAAAAGTGCCTTGCTGACAGTTTGGGTCCATGGCTTGGTGGGGTCTGCACCACACTCGAACTCTACCATCAGCTCGTAACAACTGAAATCGTGACTCATCTGACCCCGCCACGGTTTTCCACTGGTCTAGGGACCAGTCGATATGCTCACGAGCCCAGGAGAGTCGCTGCAGGCGATGTCGTGCTGTCAGTAAAGGCACTCGAGTCGGTCTTCTGCTGTCATAGCCCAAGGAAGACAAATTTCACCGCACAGTCCTATCAGACACGTCCCTCGTACGTCCCAATTAATTTCTGCAGTTATTTGACGAAGTGTTGCGTGCCTATTAACATTGACCATTCTACACAGACGTCGGCGGTCTCGGTCGTTAAGTGCAGGTGGTCGCCCACTGCGCTGTCCAAGATGGGATGTGATGCCTTAAATTTCATACTCCTGGCACACTCTTGATACTGTGGATCTCGGAATGTTGAATTCACTAACGATATCCGCAATGGAATGACCCATGCGTCTAGCTCCAACTAACATTCCACGTTCAAAGTCTGTTAATTCTCGTCGTGCCGCCATAAATCACGAAAAACCTGTTGAAATGAATAACTTGAACACAAATGAAAGCTCTGGAAAACGAACTGCGCATTTATACTGTTTCGCTGCGATACTACTGCCATCTGTATATTTGCATATTGCTATTCCATGACTTTTGTCACTTCAGTGTATATATTTTAAATTTTGAAAAAGTCTTTAATAGATTATTTAATCGGTGCTCTACCTTCCCCATTTAATTACGATAAAATAGAACTAGGCTGAATAATTCGGAAGCCGGATTGTCGCTGAACGGATAATCGGAAGTGCACTGAATTTATTATTTAAAAATTTGTTTTATTAATTATTTTTTTATAAACGAGATGCTCCGATTGCCCATAAAATCTAAATCATAATTTAAGCAAACACTTGCTTTTGGAAACTTTTGCAGTTCAAGTCCATAAAGTAAAAAAATAATAATACTCCCACATCATACATGAAATTCAAATAATATTGTGAATTTAATCTTTTAAATCAGACTTTGATAAAGGATTTAAAATCCCTTCATTTAATCATTTTAGAGAAAAGAAATTTACACCTTTCCGATCATTAAAATTCTTCTCTCTCACACTCTTTCTTTTGATTAGATTGACTGTGATAAGATAAGCAGAATTCATATACTCGGGCAGAATAATAACGAACTATTTTACATATTTTTATATTTAATAATCAATTATCATTTTTTCTATCCCTTAAGATGCAAAATGAAAAATGGTTAAACTAACAATTAGCGTTACAAAGCTATTGTATGTTAAAAAATGAGTTACTTAGATGAATTACTTTTTTAAGATTTAGAGACAAGAGCAATTAAGGTAATTAGAGAGGTTTTTCGAATTGACCTTTATTCATTCTAAAGACAGCGTAAAAAAAAACTTGCTCTATCTTCATGGCATTTTTAATTCCTTGATTAGTTAAAAGGATAGCAACGGAGTTTTTTCACACAGAGAAAAAAACTTCATTAAATCGTTGGATGATGCAGTTTTTCAAGAAAATGAAAAAAAAGATTGACTTTCTTTGCTTTGCTTTGTTTTGTTTTCCTAAAGCAATATTAAATCATATGAAAATTTATATTAATCGTGATTCACTAAATGATATCAAAATTTTTATTCTTATTAAAATTTATTTTTTTCAATAGCATTTTTACAAAACTAATAAACGCATAAAATGCAGAAAAAATATTTGATAAAATGAATTCTTACTACAATACACTCCAGAGAATCCGGATTAATATGACGGAAGGACTAGTCGAATTACAAAAAATTCGGATTGGACCGAGTTCTGTGAATCTTCATAGAATTCCGACCTATCCGAATTTTCTTTCGATCTATCCTTTCTTTCTTTGCCCACCAACCAGTAGATAAAGTTTTTATACGAAAACTCACCGTAAAAGTACGTATTTTCACACTTCTTATTAAATGCTAATCTCTCCGTTTATCTCGATGTGAAAGCAGCCGCGGCCCGGTGAACCATAGAAGTATTTGGCAGATAGAGTTAAAATAGGATGCTCTAAACCAGTGATGGGGAAACTACGGCCCGCGGGCCAAGTCCGGCCCGCGGAAAGGTTTAATCCGGCCCGTTTAAGAGTGCCGTCGTGAGAATGTTCTTGAGTGTGAGAATGAATGGGAGAATTTTCCAAGAATACAATCTTTAAAATTCGCTACATCAAACAATAAGATTAAAAAATAAGAAATTAATTTGAGAAAACTATCTTCAGAATTTGAAAGGAGATTTCAGGACTTTAGAAAAATGGAACCAGAGTTTAGTATTTTTGCGATCCCATTCAATGTTAATTACGAAGAAGTTGATGCAAAATTTCAACTTGAGTTAATAGAACTGAACTGTAATACTCTCCTGAAACAAACTTTTCATACAGTGCCATTACTAGAATTTTATAAAAATTTAAGTCCAGATAATTTTCCAAATCTAATTACTCATGCAATGAAGATAATATCAATGTTCGGCTCATCTTATATATGCGAACAAATCTTTTCAACAATGAAACTAAGGAAAACTTCTTTAAGAAACAGAATTACAGATGAGCACCTTTCATCAGTTTTAAGAATTTCTGCTTCGCAAATGGTACCGGACTTTGATGAAATTTTGATAAAACAGTCTCAATTTCATTTTTCTCATGCAATATCAACCAGAAATGACACCAGAAAATAAAGTGATAATACTTCACATCAAGAACTACACTAAATTCATTTTATATTTTGTGCTTATAATTTTCTTACCTTTTGCTTTTTTACTATTAAAATAATAAGTGTATGTAATAATATATGTATATGTTTATAGAACACATAAATTTTTTAACGATTAAGCATTATTTTTTGGCCCGCTACGATCGTTTAGTTATTACAAATGGCCCGTCTTAAAAAAAAGTTTCCCCACCACTGCTCTAAACTGATAGTTTATAACTGCACTGCACGTTTCAAAAATTTATTAGAGAAACTGTAAGTTAAAGAATATAAATTGTCCGCATTTTATCAAATTCTGCAATGCCTGACTTAAAAACAAGAAACATAAACAAAATATTAACATAAATCGTAGATCTAATTCTTAAGAAATTTGTCTCAAGTTAATCTTATTTTTCAGTGATAAAGGATTATACAAACATGAATAGGTAATCTTAAGATATGAGCCAAAACTAAAAGTTTTTAGGTTTTGAAAAAAATCTTTGATGGATGATTTAAAAGAGGCCTTGTCTGCTTCATTTAATTGTGATAAAATAAAATTAGAACGGATTGTACAAAAGCCAAATACTCAAAAGTTCACTGTGTATGTAAAATGAGTTATTAAAGGTATAAAAAGTTAAGTTAGCTTAAATTCTAAAAATGGGTTTTCTTCAAATAAAAAATTCGCCAAGCAAATAATATTATTTATCAAATGTTAAAGCATTCAACATCATTTGAAAGGTATCGAAAAAGATTGAAATGTAAATTTTGAAACAGTTCGCAGTGTAGAATCAACTGCCCAATATTTTTTTAAGATTAGTTAATAAGAATATTTATTCTTATTAACTAATATAAGAATACTTATTATTATAATACTTACTAAAATACTTATTCCATCGTAATTTAAATAACAAAATTAATTTCGGAAATTTTGAAAATTTCTTAAACCATTATTTATTATAATTCATTATATTAATCGTTATTTACTTGTAAATTTTTAATAATAATTTTGAGTTCAAAATAATACATATTTTATAAATACAGTCAGAGATGTAAAAAAACCATGGTTTATTATGGTGCATTTTAAAAATTCATTTTATGTCTTGCCTTAAATTTTAATTCTGTTTTTATTATATGTTAGACTCTGGATTGGTGGATTTAAAATTTAATAATGCAAATGGAGCAGGAAATTTGAATAGTACAAATATTACAATAAAATCTTAGAAAAAAAGAATTTTGAATTCATGTGCGTTACGTTAACAATAAAATTACGTTTTATGAATACTTTAATTTTTATATTTTAAGTCGGATCACACAAACTGATTTTTTTAAAATGATTATTGTATAAATTGTTTAATAATCAGCAATCATGGCAAGAGCTGGTTGCCAAAGGCGGCTAGTTAATTTTAATGGTGGTAATTTAAGAATCTCCAAGTAGAAACTCAATATTTTTTCTCATATTTGTATGAGAAAATAAGTTTAAAATTGATTATTTTAATACATGTACAGATGAGCTCAAATGTTGGACCCGATTTTAAAAAATTACAGTTTCGAAACTACGGCACATATTACAGAAAGTGGTACATTAATTTAAAGAGAAATATATCAAGTTTTTTCAGTTACAACTGTTCGATGTGCGACCCTCTTGTTACACGATATACGTCCCATCTGTAATCCAGTAAGAGACAAAATATGTACTCCATGGAAAGTTCGAATATAGATCATAGCGAAAATATATTTTTGATCGTGGAAAGTTTCTGTTTATCAATCGTATTTTTGCTAACTCCACCACCCCTTACTACCCCCGTTCTATTCTTTCGAGAGAAAAACAAATCAATTTTCTGACCTTATTTTTCTGCACAAGGGTAAGGTAAAACAAGAACTATAAATTATTTAAACTCGTAATTTTTACTTCAACGACCATCATCTTGCGTTATAATTTGAATGAAAAAACCCTATTTCAATTCTTCGTATTTTAATGAAGAATGACTGTCATTTATAGCTAAAAATAAAAATAAAATTCGAATTTAACATCAGAAAAGAAATTCTAAATCATGTGATTCTGTTTTCTAAATTATACCTGTTGTTTTCAAATATAATATCAGGATGAAAAAAGTTTTCATCATCGTAGTAGGACAAACTGAAGGCAATTAAAAATTCTGAAGGAAAAATTTCACAAAACAAAAAAATAATATATGTATTAGTTATAGTTATCATCGATGTAGATTTGTAGTTGTTAACTAATCATTTCAGAGCGAAAAAATACT
The DNA here is from genome assembly GCA_026543055.1 of Argiope trifasciata. Classification (NCBI taxonomy): domain Eukaryota; kingdom Metazoa; phylum Arthropoda; class Arachnida; order Araneae; family Araneidae; genus Argiope; species Argiope trifasciata. The sequence goes on from JAPMOQ010023314.1 coordinate 2,721,829, forward strand.
TGCACAATTTACTTTAACTTTTTTTATTATTTTATCTCCAATAAATTGGAAATAAAAACGGCATATAAAAGTTTTTCACATTTTTTTTTGGGGGGGGGGTTAAGAAGCATTGCATTTTTTCCCCTTATCCCTTATTCGTTTTATTTTTATTTTTTCACAAAAATAAAAAATGAAAAATTATGCTTAAATACGTGTTGAGTGCAAGATAAAATTGTATAAAACAATAATTGGGCTGTTTTAGTATAATTAATATTTTTAATTGTTTAATAATTTTTTTGAATTAAAATCTTTTTTTCTTTTTTAAATCAAATATTTAATAAGCAAGTAATTTAACTAATTGAAAATTCTACATTGACATTTTTTCATCTTTTTTTCAAAGCAACAGTAAATGAAATCTGTTCAAACTAATTGAAGAGAATGAGAAAAATTTAATAAAAAATTAATTTGAAGCTGAATGTTTGTTTAATTAATATCATTAATTGGTAAGATATAATAGCTTTTTAACCCATTATTTACCACATTAATTTACCTCCCTTCAAAATTTTAGTTTAATTTTTGCTTTAAAAGATTAATTTTTACTCAGAATAAGCCCAGGAAAGGGGAAAGAAACATTAAATTAATCAAAATAACAATTAATTTAATAAATAATTAAAGATTTTTCATTTTTGTCTTTACTTGATATCTACTGCTAGCTAACGGAATTATGCTATTTTTCTTTCGATTATAGTCAGAAAAAATTGTCATATTGCGAATATATAAATCTGCTTCAAGCAGTACCTTTGCACCATCGGTGTATAAAGGATTAAACTCTTTTCCTCTTAAAAATTTACAAATCAAAGATTTAAGAGGTAAGTAATTTAATTAATAAATAACTTAATTTTTATTGAAAATGAAATTAAAACACTCAAACACTCATAGTCTTCTTTACCATACAATAATTCTTCTTTTAAATATTCATTCACATCATGACATTACATGTTCATACGTGCAATGATTTCCTGGCTGCAGTGTCAGTTACTTCCGGTTGAATACGCTGTCCTCATCTGTCACTAATTATAATTATTCGTTGCACTGTTGTTCCTTACAGTGATGCGTACAAGTTTTAACAGTTTTCAAGACTATTTGAACTGCTTTGGTTTGATTAAAAACGAATATGATGACTTTTAGATGTTGATAGACAAAAGAGCACAATTTAATTACTCTCTACATGATAAGTGTAATTTAGAATACTATTCTTTTAGCCATTTTTTTAAAAGTTGTGTTCTATGTGACATTTTTTTTTTCACATAGAACATTTAGGAGCACTAAAAATAAGTTTTGATGATTTTAAAATAAATGTATATAAAAAAAAGAACAATTAATTGCTTTTTGTACTTGTTTCGGCATAAAAATTTTCTAATTTATTTGTTCGATTATAAAATTCTTAAAATTATAGTAGTCAACAGATTGTGTGAAGAAGAAGAATTTTCTAATTCTACAATTTGTCTCACTTATTTTTATTTTTATTTCAAATAAGAAATTTGGGTATATATATAGAAAAGTATCTTACTAGTTTATTTTTGAATTTTAAAAAATCAATTTTAACATTGCATTGATATTAAATTTATATTGTGCACTAATACAAAAAAGTCTAATATGATATTTTTTTTATTTTGCACATTGTGGTGAAGATTATTATTTTTAATAAAAAAACGGATAAAAAATAGTTTTTTTAAATAAAAAAAGGAATTTTCAAATACATTTTTTAAATATAGTAGTTATTTTTAAATACCCATGTAAAATTTCATTTATAATAAATATTTTTCCATTTATTCATATCTTTTATCTCATGAATTTATCATTTTATCACTGCTACGGGATCACAAACAGATTCATCAATGATCTGAAGAAACAAAAATAAATGAAAGAGATTTGAATGCATACCTTTATAATTTTTGGATTATAATGCATGTTTCTAAATTTCAAACTTGTTTCCTGATTGTTATAACTCAGTTTATTCAACCTTTAGAAATCTTTCTTTATTTTTTTAGAAAAAAAATAATTTATCAAAACGAATTTTTGGATTCATTTTAACAAGTATTTTTTCTTTAGTGATAGAGAAATATTATACCTATTTTTATATTTTCTGTGCAAAACTGAAAGAATAAAAGCATTGAAGTAATCAATTTTTTTATATAAGATTTGATTTGTCTATCTTTATTTTATTTTTAAAATTAAATATTTAAGAATGACAACACATATACACACAAAGATATTTTGTATCATCGTAAATCATGCCAATATACTATATTATGTCACTAAAACAATAAAAAGTTAGATTCTGATATATATATATATATATATATAATTTTCAAAAATTTATTAAAAGTTTTAATACGTTCCATGGGAATTAATGAATAATTAAATACAATAATTGAATCAAGAGTTAATATGACTAAAATGGTATATTATAATTTTAAAACATAAAAATAATTTTTGTGCGATAATACGCTTAAATTATTTAAGAAAAATTATTCGATTTATATTAATTTTTAATAAAAGTTCTACTTAAAATTTTTGAAGTTCTTTGTGACATCACTAACATACTAAACAATAAATATCAATTTTATGATTCAGAATTGTTTTAAAATTGATTCCTTGAAAAGTTCGTAATTCGAACATAATTTTTTTTAATTGAAGTGTTCATTGCTAGTCCGAATTATTCGTTAACACATAACTTATCTGAACCGTATTTCGAGGTTTTCTTGGAAAATTAAATCAATTTTGTATATTTGCATTTAAAGAAATGTATATTATATCATTCTATAACAAGATCTTTCGTTATTAATATGACCGCTATTTTCATTTAGGAAGATTCTGTTTGTTGGCAATGAATTTTGCCAACACCTTAGAGGATAAGTGCATAATGCCAAATGATGATAGGTACCAATGATTCAGACATAGCCAAGTCTGACAATTGGTACTTTCAATTTAATCTTTTAATCATGCTATAAATTCAGAAATAATTATTTTAAATAATTACAGAATGTTATTAAAAATTGAGTTTGAAATTTTGAGTTGTTCTAGTAGTAATTACAATTATAAAAATGACCTTTTTTTTGTTTCATAATCTTAAAAATTGCTTTTTAATGACATTAATTTAACAATCGTCAAATTATTTCCTAAATTTTGACAATTTTTTTAAACAGTCGTTTAATTATATTCCTTTAATTTTTAGTATTAGATTATATTGTTTGCTTCAAAATTCAAAGCATTTCCATCATTTCATCAGTTATTTAATAACATGACTTTCGGTCATTGTTTAATAATTAAAAAAAGAAACATTCCATTTAATATCAGTATAGTTTAAAAGAGAAATAAAAAAGAAATTTTAAATCTAAGTGAATCGGATGTCTACGTTTTTAATGGCGCTGTGATTTTATGGGATTGGAAAAAGAAAAGTTCATGTACACACACATACACACAAAAAAATGAAACTTAGTTAAGACAATTTAAATAATAGGGCGTTAATGGCAGACAATTTAACGGAATCATTAACATGAAATTATACTCAAATGACTTGTCTTAAATGGAATATAACCAGTATTCCCATTGAACCAATTGATCGCTTCAGGCAAGTAGTGCATAATAAATGAGAAAGTGTGTGTGCGGTTGAATGTTGGCGCTGTTGAGGTTACAAAAATAAAACTATTTACCTTAGAGCAATCAAACATGGCATGAATATAGTTTGGAAGGTATAAATGAGAATGAAAATATCAAGGTGATTTTTAAAATTTGAAATAGAATTTGAAGTAATAAAAAATTAATTAAAATTAGAATTTTGATGTTTTTCCGGGCTAATTTCGGAAAACATTATAGTACTAGTATAGTTTTTGCAATATTTTAAACTTTAAATAGTTCAGTTTTTAAAAATGAGTTGACAATGTTTTAAATAAGTTCACTCAATGCAACGTGCAATTTTTTTCCTTCTAAATTTATGATAATTGAAAATTTTGCATAACTTTCAACAATACATTTCATCATTGCAAATACCCACTGCAATACACTATTCTCAATCAAAATATTCAGACTAGAACATTTTAACAGGACATAAATAGGCTTTGGAAGATATAAATAAAAACGTTAGGGTAAATTTTAAAAATTTGAAACAGAATCTGAAGTAATTAAAAATGAATTAAAATTAGAATTTTGCTGGTTTTGCAGGATTATTTCGAAAAACATTGCAGCACAAGTATCAACAATGGATTTTAGCATTCCATTGATACAGTACATCTCTAATATCCAGCCAAATGTGGTGGAAAGGCAGGTTGGATAACAAAAAACCCGAATAAGCCGGGGCTCAGTTCTGATCTCTTTGCTCACTAATACCAGAAGGCAAAGTTTTTATACCAGATGTATTACGTAAAGCGCAATTTCTTACTTTTTATTAAGTACCAAGCCCTCCATTTGTCTCAAGTCACGTAGAATCTGAAGGCATTCGAGGTCCGATGAATCATAGAAGCAGTTGCCGGTAACACGCTGAATTAAAATAGAAAAGTCTGTAACTGATAGTCCTCATTTATATATGTTTATATACTACACTGCATGTTTCAAAAATTTATCAGAGAAAAAGTAAGTTAAATGGTTCATATTTAAACATAAATTCTGTAATGTCTAACTCATATGCAGGAGACATAAACACAACTTTAAAATGAAACTGTTAACCTAATTCTTAAAAAAATTGCCAGAAATTGATTTTATTTTTCACTGATAAATGGTTATATAGATAAATATATAACTGAAAGACAGAAACCGAAATTGACAGTTTTTAGTTTTTGAAAAACTCCTTAATAGATAATTACTTCTACAACGCCTTGCCTTCCTAATTTAATTACGATAAAAGAAAACGAAGTCGGATATGTAATGTATTAAAATATCGCTTGATCGTTATTCAACATATCTACTCCGTGACTTTCTAAGAATGTGAAAAAAACATTATTTGTTATCTGCGCAGTTTACAGGAGGAATTATGAAATGCAATTACAATAGTTTAACAAGAAAAAAATAGAAAACCGATCACCAAAGCGATTACATTTTTATGATATAATGGTGCCACGGAACTGACACCATTAGATAGGTTTATGCACACAGTAAATAGGACAGTTTTAGTCTCTTAAATCAGCACGGCTATAATATCTACCACAACTCGATGTCTATCACAATTACCTTATTAGCGATTTATTAAGCGAAATTAATGCCGCCAATATTCTTGGCGAATCTGTCAGTCGCCAATAGATGCCATTGAGTCTATAAATGGCGTCAGCCATAGTGTCTTTAATCCATTTCCCTCATAAGCACATATATGCTCAGAATTTTCATAGCCATTATCAACAAAGCACATCAGTGGGTAAGTTTTATGTGCAAAAGAGTATGGCTTTAGAGCACATAGCCACATCATGCATGCACACAATTTGTGGAAAGTCATGATTGAAATAATGAGATCAAATTCCATGTGATGCGGCGATTTCAGGTAGATTACAAAAAAGAAATCCAGATATGATTCTTTTAAACAGTTAACATTACTGCAGAAACTATTCGTGTAGACAAAGCATTGCACGTCTTCAAGCAAAAACTAGTAGAAGAAATAATTGAGCAAAATAAATAAAAAATGAAATCTACGATCGCAAATTTCAAGTTATCATGTGTGAACAGCCTTATTTTTGAAGTTATTATTTGTCTTAATTAATTTAATTCATTAATTAGTTTAAACCGGTTTAAAGAAATCATGAGACTTCTCTATCGGTCTTTCTCTCTCTCTATATATATAGGCATATATAATTTTTTTAAAACTTACATTTTCAATTTTTTTAGCTGGCATACAGAGCTTTCCAACTCAAACAATTCTGAGATGAAAAAACCCGAAATATCGACGCTCGAACTTTGACAGTCTCGTGATTGTTTCAAACCGGTTTAAACTGGTTAAGGATTTACATTAATTAAGACAATTCGTAAGAAGTCAGAGAAGGAATAATTTGGAAATTAAGTTGTAACTTTAGATGACGATAAACCGTCATCTGTATTATTTTCTAATAACCCTAAAAGAAAAAAAAAATGACGCCTCAAAAGCGATAAATCTCCAATTTATTGCCTACGCATTTTAACGTTTCAAGAGCCTTAAACCTGAACAACAAGTTCTCACATGATAATAAAGGCATCAACTCATGTAAAAATTACAATTTTCACATCAAGATGTATTGGCTAATATTTTTTAAATACCCATCGAAATAATTTCCTCTCAAGAGGCTGTTAAATGATGTTTTATTTGCTAATCACAAAAAAATAAGAACTAATTAAATCTAATGGCGTATGGCTATATGTGTTAACCGTTTCAAGTGCTATCAGATTGTGTAAAAAAATAAAATTTAAATTTAATTCCTCAACTTATTTCAATGTATAACTTCAATGAAGTAAATAAAATCATAAATACTTTACATATGCAATTTCGTCAGGATTTTCATTTTTTAAATCATTTTGGAAAATATTTATGTGAGAACATGATGTTGTTTTAGTTAAAGGTTTTTAAAAACTCAAAATGAGTAGATTACTAATTGCTGAAGCCTCAAAATGCGAAGACAACAAGTTGGCAATTTATCGCTTTTGCGACATTCATTTTTCACTTTTAGGGTTATTAAGAAAATAATGCTGAAGAATGTGACATTTGGAGATTTATCGCCAACTAAAATTACAACTTAGCATGGATTTACGTCATGTACTCGATTGTCCTATGTTGAAGCTCAACCGATTTTGAGATGGAAAACCCCCAATAATTTTTCTATATATTGACGCTTGCGTAATCTGATAGTCTCTTGATTGTTTCAAACCGGTTTCAGCTGGTTAATGACTGAAAATAATAAAGGCAAATAATGACTTAAAAATATTAATGTTCTCACATGATAATTGGAAATTTGCAATAGTAGATATAAATTTAATCTTTTTTTTTTCTATTGATCTCCAATTAACTAAATGAATAAATTTTGAAAGAATTTAGATGAATTTTTTAAAATCCTTATACAGTAAAAAAACTTTTTTTCGGTCATGGACTAATATTTCATTTTTTTAGTAATGCAAATGGGTAAAATCATATATCTGATTTTTGTGAGAACAAGTTTACAGGAAAATATTAACCATTTTGTGTTTTTTATTATTTCTGAAATCGTGCAAGTGTTTAACGAAACCATGACTTGCATTGTATAATGTCTGCTTTGCATGATAATGTAAATATATTCAATTATTTACTACAGCAGTTTTTAAGTATATTTAAATAAAAGAAATATTTAACATTCCGCTTGTTCTTTGATAAATTTGCATGTAAATTTCCTTATAAGGCCACCGATTTTAGCAACAGGCAAATATGAATCACACGAAAATAATCACGGTTACTTTCAAAGGTAATTGTGAACATAACAGCACAGCTGCATTGAGTGTATTTGAATAAATACAAAGAGTATTAACGTACTGAGATATCAAAGGCTTCACTTTAAGCATTAAAATTTTAGTTTCTTAATCAAATAAAGCAGAATAACAAATTGAATTAAAATACCACATTTTATAAAAACAAATTTTGTTGAAATACTTGTTAATGCAGTGTCCGTTTATCTTGTGAAACGATGAGGCTTTATTGCTGAAAGGTCCAATTCAATGGCAATTTGTAAAGAAAGCTATTAAATTTTCAAACGATTTCGGAAGGAAATGCAAATGTTTATGATAACGCGTGTAAATTATTTTATTGTCATGTCTTTAAAGCACCTTTTTTTAAAGCACAAAAGACATGATTAATGGCTGTTGGAAAACAAGTGAGGGAGTGTTCTTAATTTCTAAGTAATTGCTTCTTTTGAAAACGGACATTCAAAACACCATTTTTTTAAAAAATAGTTGGTCATTTAGATGATGTCATAAGGTTTTCTCTTAGATACAGATTAGAAAGTCATCGGAAACTAATACAAAAATGTAGTTTTTGTTATATTTTTGTTTTTAGGTTATGTATACACACTTTTGTTAAACTTATTTATGTTAAAATACGAAAAATAAGATTAGATTTTTTTGAAAACCTTTTACGACCTAAATTAATTTAAAATTAGTCATGCTTCAACAAATTTTAAAGACAAAATTATTTTTATGGAATATTTAATGCGAAACAAATATTTGGAATCATGAAGTAAATTTTATTTCTCATTTTAAAAAACGTGCTATTTAAATTAAAAGTCTTTTCAATTTGACCATTTTTCATACTGTAATACAGTTTTGCCAATGCATATCTGTATGGCATTGCGATTTCCACCGGATCAGAAACGATTCTTTGGTGGAGGATGCAGGTTGATAAAATAATAAAAGGGCAGACGCAAAGTCACTAAAAACTTTTTTTAAAAAAATTTGCAAAAATGTAACGAAGAGAATAAAAGATACTTTATATTTGTTAAAAAATGGAATTGTTACAAAATAATTACAAAATATATACAATTTTTTTATACTGTGTGCTTATATTTACAAATACATTGGAAGTATCACATTACGTAATACGGAATGTTAAGATATTTCATAATAAAATATTATCAGTCTCAAAATAATAAAAAATTGATAACAGCAGATCAAAATTCATTAATACATTTGTGCAAAACAGTTAAAATATATAATCAAAACATGGCCATTACTGGCATAGTAAAAACTACTTAAAATATTTGAAAATTTTTGCCATGGTTGAGGTCGATTTTTTTTCTAAATAGATATTTAACAATTGAGTAATAACAACAAGTATTGTAAATCTATCTATATACTTCCACTATATCTTTTTATAATATTTAAACTGTCCCATCTTGATAAATTTAACTACTTGCTCTTCAAAACAAAATAGAATAAATAGTCAATTTTTGTCTAACAAATTATTAAAATATAAGTTTATTAAAAAAGATTTATAAAAAAGATAAACTTTATGTGGCCTATATATTCCTTTATAGGAACCAAATTCAAAAATTTAAAACATCTCATACTTTTATATAATTAAATTCAAAATTAACCGAATTAGGAAAAAATGAAAGCTATTATGGGAGAAATAAAGTGGAATGTTGCCGACCAATAGGGAAAGATTTTAGGGCATTAAAGAATTGTGAACTTTTTTCTGAGTGAACAGTTAAAACATATGAGATTCCAAAAACAAAATGTTCCATAAATTTAAATCTAATCCTTGAAATAGGTTATAGAGCTTAAATGCAAAGAAAAGCTATGCAAAAAATATGCATTATATTATGGACATACTTCCGACAGATGAAATATATATATATAAATATATTCTACATTTTTTAACCATAAAACAAAAACCTTTGTGTATATGTGTGATCATATATAACTTTAGGCAGTCCAAAAAATTAAAGAAACAATACAAATAAATCGAAATTTACTGATACTTATTTTGATGATAGATTTACAACATTACGAAAGAAAGATCAAAAGAATAAAACTCAGCAATTCTTTCAGTACGTGAAAATTCTACTACATGCAATGCTAATGTGAGTGACCTACTGAAAAAAATTTGGTCATACAATACCGACAGAACCTTTAGCGCACGTGTCAGACGCTTTTTATCACTTTCCCCAAAACTTTCTCCAGACGGTAATATATCTCCCGCCTTTCCACTCCTAACACCCAGACCTATTTATTCCAAGCGACGATTACCTATCATAACTGCTCCGCCGAAGTTTGGAATTTCAAATGGGACGCTGGAATATGGCCTCCAAATTTTAATATCATGGCCTCGGTAAGTCTTGGCGGAACTTTTCAAATATGACTACCAAAGATGGCAGTGTCAATGACTCATTCTTTAATAATACTACTAAGTTGACGCGTCAGATTCCGCAGTAATGTATACCCCTATCAGTCACCAAAACCTTCTTTCTTTTTTTATATTTTAATTCTCCCCACATCTCTGATGTTCGTCCGTTGGATCAGAGATGAAGTGGGAAAGAAAGAGTGTTTTTTATTTTTTGTTGGGACTGTCTATCTTCCGTTTCAGCTGGCTATATTTCCTGTTTCGTTTATTTATTTGGATGTTTTCATTGAACAAATGATAACTTTTTTTTCGTAATATGTACGAACGAACGAACTCTAGTGTCGGTCTCCCGTACTTCCTGCATTGTTGAACAGGGCGCGGTTCGCTCAGGAGAAATTTTACTGTAAAATGAAGTGGCATGCATTCGTTTTTGCTTCTATACTTCCAGGGCAAACATTCACAGTAGAGACACATTTTAATATTTCACCGGCCCACAACTCTTGTGTAGACGAAAGTATAAAAATATAAAAGCGGGTGAAGAACCTTGTAAATGGATGTAAGGCTTTATTTTAAACTTAGTTTTTATTTAAAATAACAAGCACAACGATTTCAATGGTCCAATCAAACTAGATAAATAAAATTTAAATTTATGCAAGATAATAAAAGTTTGAATTTGTACAGACCTCTATGTTTATTTCATAACCAAACAGTATAAGAAAAGAAAAAAGTTGTTTCCAGTCTGATAGTTAGAATTCTATTCCTTGAAACCATAAACTTATAAATAGATACAGAGCTTTATTTTAAGCTTAGGTTTTTTTTTTTTTTGATAATTCGCACAGTGAATTCAAAGACCGAATCAAATTAGATTTATAAAATTTAAAGTGATGCAAGAGAACAAATGTATTTTCATTGACATCTAAATTGTTTCTGTGTTGTGACTTACGGCATTTTACAAGGTCGCTGACAATCATCTGTCAATGATTCAAACCGAGTGAGTCTCTCTTGTTTTTTCAGTAGCGCCAACTAGAGCCAACAGAATAACGTAACTATTTCATGCCTCACATTCGCATGCATAATCAATTTTTACAGAGCAGCACGTTCACACAACTCAGAGCTAGAACACAGAACAACCCTGCCCGAATTGGGACTCGAACCCAGATCGCCCAGACCAGGAGAAAGAAGCGCTACGCCTATGCCAGGACACTGGCTGACATCTAGCTTCATTTCCTAACAAAACAGTATAATTAAAAAAGTTTCCTATCTGATGGCCCCCTTTTGCCTGGTACCATAAACTCGTAATGAATATCGAGCATTATTTTAATTTAAAATGATTGACATAATGAATTCAGTGGTCTAGTCAAGTTAGATAAATAAAACTTAAATTTATGTAAGCCAATACAAATTAAAAATTTTATAGACGTCTAAATTTATTTATAACAAAATAGTATATATAAAAAAGTAACAGTTATTTCCAATCTGATAGTTGGCATTCTGTTCCTTAGCACCATAAACTCATAAATGGATATAGAGCTTTATTTTAAGTTTATTTTTTTTTCTTAATAACAAGTATAGCAAATTCAAACATAACACAATAACATAATTTCTTAATAACAAGCATTACAAATTCAAAAATCGAATACTGCTAGGTAAATAACTTTTTAAATTTATGCAAGTTAATAAAAGTTTGTATTTTTATAGATGTCCATGTTTCATAACAAAACAATAAGAAAATATAATTTTTTTTGTCCAATCTGATAGTTGGCATTCTGTTCCCTGGCATTATAAACTCATAAATGGATACAGAGCTTTAGTTTTAGCTTAATTTTTATTTATTCAATTCAAAGTTCGATTCAAGCTAAGTAAATAAAATTTTAAATTTATGAAGCCAATAAAGTTTTGAATTTTTGCTGACTAACTAAATTTACTTTATAACAAAGCAGTAAAAAAAGTAGAGACTGTTTCCAATTTGATAGCTGACATTCTGCTCCCTGGCACCACTCATAAGTAGAGACTGTTTCCAATTTGATAGCAGACATTCTGCTCCCTGGCACCACTCATAATAGGATACAGAATTTTAGTTTAAACTTAGTTTCATTTTCTTAGAAACAATTATAAAAAAATCTAAAGTCAAATCAAGTTAGATAAATATAATTTTCAATTTATACAAGTTGATAAGCGTTTGAATTTTTAAAGACATCTAAGTTCATTTCATCACAAACAGCAAAAAAAGCTAAAATTATTTCCAATCTGATGGTATTCTGTTCCCTGGCACCATAAATTTATAAATGGATATAGAGCTGTATTTTAAAATTTGTTTTTAAAAATAAAAATCGCAAGCAATTCGAAGATCGAATCAAACTAGAAAAATAAAATATAATTCATGCGAGCCAATAAAAATTTCATTTAAGACATCCAAGTTTATTTCATAACAAAATAATAAAAAAAGTAAAGCTTGTTTCCAATCTGATAGTTGGCATTCTGTTCCCTGGCACCATCCTATCGACTTTCTGATCCTCAAGTATCGCTTTGACAAATGTGTCTAGCTCTGAGTTTCCGACAAGTCTGTCTAGTGTTAATAAAAGTCAAGCAACTGTTGGAACTATTTGGCATTTTTTATAAGTACTACTATAATTTGAATGCAAATTTTCAAAACTCGTTGACACCTAAATAATTATTAATTATTAAATTTACATCACAACCTAATTTTTTACACAAAATAAGAAAAAAATCAGATTATAATCATATAATTAAGGAATGGAAGTTATTGATAGATAAATATAAGCTCAACGTATGAACATAATTTCAAAATAAATAAATAAAAGAATCCTTCCCACCCACTCTCCCTATTCCGACTACCAAAACGATGCAGAATAATTAAAAAACATTTTCTAGTTTAGAAAGTAATACAATTTTTAAAAAGAACGATTAATTCATGCTTTTATATATTGTTAGTTTCTGCAAACGATTTAGGTATTTCGAATTTTTTTAAAATTTAGAATTCAAGCATAAAACATAACGCGGCTTAAAACATTTTATTTTTGAACTTAATGTTTTCAATTACTTTAATTAATTAAAAGTTAGTTTCATCGTTTTTTAATGTAATTTAACGGTTTTTCCTGAGAAGGATCATTTTTGGTTTTTTTTGAAAAAAAAAAAAGAATGAAAAAAATGCAGAAATGCAGAATATCTCAGATATATGATTGCAATATATATTTGAAATATTTCTATAGATTACATCGTCAAGGAATTCATTTCGTTGACATCCTTACATTTACAACAGTTTCAAATAATTGATTATTTAAAACCCAATGGCTGAACTCCCAACCGATGTCATTATCATTAAGAATCTTAATCGATATCAATCTTCCATGATGAAGAAGAATTGAATTATTCTGTAATCGGTTAATTTAGGGACAGAAATAAGAACATGAAAAATACTTTAGGAGTTTTGATTTTCTTTCTCTATGTAATAATTAAAACCTTTTAACTACTATAAATTGTTTATAATTTTTTCCTTATAGAATTCATAAAATAAACAAAACCTGAATTCTCATACTATTTTTCATGTTTCTAGAAAGAACGTATTGCAATCTACAGAAAATATTTAAAATGTGTAAAAATTACCAATAAAAAAGCCAATAAAATAGTATTTATTCCGACCAATAAAATAATATTTATTCCGTTTATTTAAAGTTTATTTAGTTATTAATCTTCGGATATCAAGTATTAGCTCTGAAAATTTAAATTCAGACACAAGTTTATTTATATGCATTTTGCTAAAAGATGGTTTGCTAAGAAATGGTTGAATGAAATAATAAAAACACGTTTATCTAGGAAAACATAACAGGTGATGATGGGGAAAAACAGTCGGTGTTCCTTTGAATAAAATATTCCCTGTAAAATGGCTAACGTTTTGACATATTTTAAAGAATAGAAATGTAATACTAGAGATTCCATGAAACTATTTATTATTATTGTAATTAAAATAATTAGAATGTATTAAAATTAATTATTTTACTTATTAAAATTCTCTTGATGACCGCATAACTTTTAAATTAAAAATGGTATTAGAAAGTGTTTTCTTTTTTTAATTTGATAAGAATCATACATGAGATAGGTAATAGGGTATTTGCAACTATTCAGGCGTAAAAAATTCCAACGACCCTGCTGGGAATCGGCAACTTTTGACTTTTATCTTTAATGGTTAAAATAACTATTTTTGAGGCATTATTATAAAGTTTTTAGAACAGTATTATTAGATGGTATAAAGCTATTATACTATAAACTATATAAAACATTCTTTAAATACCATTGCCTCGTTCTTTGGAATTTTAAATTAGATTCCAATTTAATCCTGGATTTATTGGATTGATAAACGATGCAACTTAATTTATTTTTCACTTTTATTTTCAGATGTGATATAATATTTTCTTATGATTAAAAATAATTTTCAACATGATAATATTTCTAAACTGAAGTATTATGTTTAAAATGTGACACTAGTAATGCAAAATGCATGATCAAAACTCTCTACTGGACAGACCAATGGAATTAAAGCTGCCAAATTTTGGCATTTAATAATTCTAAAAAATCTTAGATTAATTTTAATTAAAAATTATTCAAATCTCAACTATTTTATATAATTACTTCAGAGAATGTTAGTGCATAAAATCTATTTTCTGTCACTTTAAAAATTAAAATAATGAGTTTTTCAATATTACTTATTTAATGTTCATGTAGTTCTTACTTTCATTTTAGTAATATTTAAAAATATTTTTCCATACTTTTCATTATTTTAGTTACTGAACTCATAATTGCATGCTTTGTGATGACCTTAAATACATTTTATATGTATTTCAGATTGTAACAACCCTTGGTCAATACAATTGATTGTTATCTTTTCCCATATGATTAAGCGCAAATTTTAAAAGCTGAACAATGACAAACTAATGAATTTTTAACAATTCTAAAAGTTGAATAAGAATAGATGAATGAATTTTCAACAATTTAAAAAGTTAAATAAAAATGGAAGAAGGAATTTTTAACAATTTTAAAAGTTGAATAAGAATACAAGAATTAATTTTTAATAATTTTAAAGGTTAAATACGGATAGACGAATGAATTGTTAACAATTTTAGAACTTGAATAAGGATAAACTAATTAATTTTTAACAATTATTACACAGTGAAGTTTTGAACTCGAAGTTCGAATCTCTTAAATTTTATTTGATTCTTAGTTTACGTTTCTAACATTTATGTAAAATAATAGCATCAAAAATTACAGAAAATTACAATGACTAATCACGCCATCCAATACCATTAAAACCAATATCAAAAATAATTTTCCATTCAAAGAAGATTTTGTTTCTGGACAGTAACAGAAAAGGGATCATTGAGTTAAATAACATTTAAACACTTAATTAAAAATATTTTTTAAGTTTGGTATCAAATAAAGAAATTCTTCTGAAAAAGAAATGGTTAAATACAATCTGACAACAAAAATAATTTCTTGCAAAATTAATGTCACAATATCATATAAAGATTATCTCAAAAAGCACGCCAAACGATCTTGTTTTTAAAGATTACAAATAGATTGATGGAAAAATAAAATATTTAACAAAACTACGAAACAGAAAACAAGATCTCTTTAAAGCATCCAATTATAATTATTTTTAATCTTATAAATATATAATATCACGAAGTAACTCCCACACTGCTGCAGAGCGTCGCCTCTCGTTCTTATCGGTGCCCATTTCACTTCAAGTTATCCTACATTTTTATTCATCTCGGAAAGTGTGGCTTCCCCCATTCCAAGCAATAATTTGCTCCGTCGTCTGATAGACGAAATGAAGAGATAAAATTTGACTCCGGCGGACGTACGGCCGACGCCCTGTACGTCCTACAGTTTGTGGTCTTTTTTCCTCCTTTTTTGATTAACTGGGAATTATGATAGCTGGAGGTTTCATTAAATAGTACATCGGCGCCACGGTTGATAGCTGTTCTCAATAAGTTAGAGTGCGTTGTTAAAAACAATTCAATTGCTCAGAAGTCTTTTTTCTAGGAACCCCAATCACAGGGAGAAATGGAAATCCAGTAGCTTAGCATTCTGACCTTCGTGGTTTCCTAATGGTAGATAATTGAAATATGTTTCATGTGCGCTTTGCATAGTTTTTCAAGAAAAAGAAAATACATTTGAAAATGATGTTTTTTCGGGATACCTTTTATTGCACATTCTAAAAATTAGTATTCAAATAAAAGAGTTTAATAGAAATATTTTTCAATTCCTACCATTAGTTCACGTTCTCCCTATATTTATCAAATTTTCAGTCGTTAATAAAATACAGTTTATTCATCCACTCGAGTTCAAATACCCTTTTTTTAAACTTGTAGCGGATGACATTTGATGTTAATACAGTTTTTTAAAAGTATTAATTCATTTTTAATACTTTAAATTGAGTTTTAGCAGTCTGTAATGAAAATTGAAATCAACAGGCATTAGCTCAGTCGTATTGTTTCAATATGTATTCGGAAGTACTTCAGTATTTTTTCACGTGATGGTGAAGAATGCGATTTTTATTCCTGCGATGAGAAATTATAGATCACCATCAGCTTTATAAACTAGAAACGAAAAAAAAGTGAATAAATTCGTAACAAATAAAAATAATAGTGGAACAACATATATAGAAAGAAAAATGGAAAACTGCAAAGAATTTCTCTTTCTATTTTGCCACTTAATATTTTGATTCTGTCATATGTATATACATATTTTTATAAATTGTAACTGTTTAATAAAATAATTAAAATAAAATTTTTCATTGTTGACCTTAATAGGAATTGGCTTAATTTTTTTTTCTATTGCTTGTTTTAAATTCACTTTTATCAGTGTTTTAAAATGTAACTCTGATTTTAAATATTTCATGCCTTTTAATCTTTAATTTAAAATCCATTACCTAGTATCCGGGGCGTTTCTGCAACAAAAGAAATAATTTTGGAAATATAGTTTGAAATTCGAAACAGTTATCATGTTTAATCTAGAATGATAGAACAAATGATATTTATTTTCTTATCGACATTGAATAATTCTTTGAAATCGAATAACACATCAAAGATGAATATGAATAATATTTATTCCCTTTTTTGACTTCATTATTTAGCTATACCTTAACGGTAAATAATATTTTTTGTTTTTCCATCAACAGTAATAAATAAATTTATTGACTGTCCGATTCGTGAGCATACAACTGGCCATGTATAAAAAAAATGGATTTTCTAGGTTCAAAGCAAATATTAGCAAAGTTTTATTGCCATCGGCAGAGCATAAAATACGAACAAACAAAAATTCATGTTTATATAAAGTAGTCGTTATTAGTATAAATATTTTCAGTAAAAATTCTTATAAATGTTATAGAACCTTACAATAATTATTAAATTATCAATACAAGTGGTACTAATAGTATGAAATCCAAACTTCATTAAATGAATCGATCAACTCATGGTGGCAGTTCAAAATTATTCAAGTAGCATACTATCACCGAGAAAATAATTTTGTATCGTCAATATATTGAGAGGTGAGTTAAAAATTCAGCAAGATTCCATCTTTACAGACTTTGAACAAATATTTGAAAATATTTACAGATGGATTTTTATCTTTATTATTATTATTTTTATTAAAGAATTTCCCAAAATTAACGCAAGATTTGAATTTGCCACCATTCGTACAGTAAAGTCTTAATAACCCTATAAAAACAGTCGGCAGCTGATAGTTCAGGGTCAGTAAAAATGGAGCATTACAAGATGGGACAACATGTTAATGCAAGATTTGAATTAAATAAGAAACAGTGTTCTTTTTCTTTAAATTGTTATATTTTTATTGAATCATAAGGTACACAGGATAGGACTAATGACTTCCAACGTTTGTTGCCGCATACGCAATCTCTTTTTAAATTTTTTTCCTACCAATTTGCATAAATGTGGCTGAATTTCGTTGATGAAGGTTTGAATTTCCTCTTTCAATACACGTGTGCGTATGGGTCTGTTGTCATAGGTCTTTGACTTCAAATAACCCCATAAAGAGAAATCCAGTGTTGTTAAATCAAACAATATAGGGACCAGTTCTCAAATTTCCCAACTGTGGCTACCAGACTTTCATTATTTTCGAAATATTGTTCAACAATGACGTTGTTCTATCATGTAACATTCCATTTTCACTAACCCAAAATTATCAGCTGTCAAATGCTTTTCTAATATTGCTGCCACCACTTTACGGAACGAATGTTGGCAAATTCAAATCTTGTGTTAATTTTCGGGTACCCTTTATTTTAACAGTTTAATTTAACAACTATTTTAACAAATCTCTACTGATTTTGAGCAACTGAGCTGTGTAGGAGAAGTAATTTTCATTTTCTCATGTTTTCAGACATTTATAAAGTCCAAGCTGATAGGATAAAACATGGCAGAAATTTCGGATCTTACTGCTACATTTCTGGATCTGTCTCTACTTGTGTCAAGATTGGACCAGATGGAGAATTAAAGAGAAATAAATTTCACTTAAACTCTATTACACAGAAAATAATTTTTCTTCTTATATTGCAATATTCAAATCCCTTAATTTTCAAAAAAAAAAAAAAAAAAAAAAAAAAATTGAGAGTGGAAATTAGGCAATCAATTTTTGAATTTCTATTACACTTCCATATCTGCTAAAATGAATGAGTACAGAAAACGGTAATATTTAAGTTTTTTTTTCAAGATAGCGTAATAAAAATAAACAGATAAATAAATATAAATCCATATTCTGTTTGAGAATTGTATACATGTTTTTTTCATGCCACAAACTACTTTTAAATACGTTATTACATATTGTTTTCTTTTGTTAAAAAAATGTAAGAGAATTTCAACAAATTATTTAAGCAAGAATTCCACTGAAATATATGGCATCCGGAACCAAACCATTTGATCAAATGACTTCTAAGGTAAAGACATTCTTCTGTTAAGTACAAACAAAATTATTTGATATTTTAGCATCCCTTCAATGAACAGATTATTTAAAAATTGTAAAAGAAATATGACTTGAAAGAAATATGAAGTGATACCTGGATTCTTCAAACACGATTCATCGCAGTAGCAAACCGAGGTCAGTCAAAACAAAATTATCATTTCACTATGAAAATAATATATAAAAACACATTTTGCTGTATGCCTCTGTATTAAAAACGTGAAAAAGTTATACGCGCAGTAGAAACTCTTATCTAAAATAAATTATGTTTAGTATAACTTCAAAATTTCCGCAATTTGATAAATCATAACATCACTTAACCGGCATATTTGGTGTGGTAACAGATGTTATAAAAAGACCACCGACGGAGAACGTTTAGGTTTAGATTACTGAATAAATAATTTTTCACTCTTGAAATCTAGCAAATCTCTATCTCTCTCTATATATATATCTATATCTATACTTATAATAAAGCTCAATGTGTGTGTGTGTGTGTGTGTGTGT
>JAPMOQ010023314.1:2748855-2832750 GCA_026543055.1 Argiope trifasciata
GACTATCTAAGAGTAATAACAGTGTGCTGTTGTAAGTTCATATGACTGTATGAGTGTAACAAGATTCTACAAATTTAAGTTCATGTGACTGTACAAGAGCAATAGGAGTGTGTAAATGCAAGTTCATATGACTTCTCAGTCATATGAGCTCCGTTTTATATATTTACTAAGTAATAATATAAAATTAAATTAACCTATTAATTAATTTTATTTAAAATATAAAATTAAATAAGCTAAACCAATTATGAGTAGAAATAAAGAGTAACTCCTTAATTTGAACTTATTTCGTAAAATCGAATAATTTCAACTATTCTCGTAAAGGTAAATATTCGAAAATAAAAACTTAATTCAAGCCTCGATGGCACAAGAGATTGCTTTTATTTTACCTACGCATATCCTATCGACCCCATTCCAAAAACAAGATCATGTTTGCACGTGACAATAATGTCTTTCAAACTTTCAATAATATTTTTTACTTTATATAAAAAATGATTAAAAAAATAAAAGGTATTTGTTTACATTTAATAAGACGCAATTCAAAGAATATTGTATTTAACTAAATGTTTAGCCCTTGTTTCAAATAAAACGACTTAAAAAAACATTCAATATATAGGACAAATTACATAAACATCAAAATACAAAGTTAGACTACGTGATATTTACCATGTCAATGTTTCGATCGCTCCAGACGGATTTAATCTTTTTCTCTAAAACTCGTTAGGCGGAGCTTAGACTTCATTGTCTTCAGAGAATAAAAATGCACAAACTAATTACTATCGGTTAGAAATACAGATTAGCGACAACAGAAAAAAAAAGACAATAAGAATAGTGGTGAAACTATTAATCAAATCTAAAAGAGTGAAAAGGAATATAAAGGGAAAAAAATACACTCTTGAAATGTTTAGAGTTGTAAGCAAAGGAATGAATAGCAATACAAGATCAATATACTGTACTAGCTACCATTGGTGACCAGCTTACTTTTCAATATTGTTGATTTTTTATTTTACTGAACGATTTTTATGGGAAGTATTTTTTAAAATTTCAATATATTTGATACGATTAAAAAGTAGAAGTGTAACTGAATCATTCTGCAACAACTTATTGAAAATTTCAGTTTATTTGATTAAGCATAAAAATATTATTTTAACTGAATCATTCTACAACAAATCATTTAAAATTTTAGTTTATTTGATACTCTTTAAAAACAGGATTTTAACTGAATAATTCTACAAAAAGTTATTGCGAGCTCAAATTAAAAGTGTATCCATATATTATGAAAGGTAAACGGAAGTAAAAATCCTATTTCGGAAGTAAGGATTAAAAAAAATTAAAAAATTAAAGTAAAAGTATTTTTTAAAAAGTAAAGCAAAAACGTACAATTCAGAATTTTGATGAATGAGTTGGAACTTCATAACATAAAAACAGCAACTAAAGGAAACATTACTCTTTAAAAACTTTTAAAAGAAAAAACCTGATATTAAAAGTATCGTAACATTGTAAATTAAACTTGAAGAATTAATAACCTAAGCATCTGATTGCCCTATTTATCATTTTAAAATATCTTGAGCCCTCATAAAAATCTTTTGCAGGTGATAAGAATATATACTAGATAATTATAAAGGGATAAATTAACATAATGAAATAAAAAACAAAACTGACCATTTTTTTAAGAGAAGGCCCTAACAATTGCTACTTCAAGGACCGTAACATACCTAAATCCATCACTGATTACAATTTGAAATATGAAACATTATATAGATTTTAATTCTTTGTTTCCAGAAAGATAATTCGATGTATAATTATTCACTTAGAACATGCATAAACATACATGGAACTGTTTATTACAGGCATTATTACTAAAAAATAAATGCATGTAGCTATTTTAAGTTGAGTTTCTCTGAAAAATGAATCTACAAATTTTTAACTTCTTTTAGATATTTTTAACAATAAAAGTTTAAAAAATAAATTAATGAAATGTCAGAATGATGTACTGTCTTGAATGGTGAGTGACAAGCACCAATCGAGTGCAAAGGGTTAAAAAGGGCTTTTCTTTTTTAGAGATCAAAAAGCTTCGACATGCATATTAAATCTTTACTCAGAGACAACCAGTCGATATTGCACTGTAAAGTATATTGCAACTTTATTCAATAATTACTTCGCCTTGCTTGCTCACTATTTGCGATTGCGTTTGAAATTCCACTCTCAATATTCGCACTTAAGTTTAAATCGAGTCCAAAAAAGGCGGCAAAGCCATCATCAAATGACGCGTCACTTGAAATCAGAATGTGCACGCGCAATGCAGCATCTGACTCACTCCTATTGACTCGCGAATTGTTGTCTCGTGACGCACTTTTTCACTTGCGAGAATTAAACTCTGTTAATACTGTCTACTCACATGAATCCGTTTTACGAGAACGACCATTTATCAAGCTCACGAGAGTAGAGTAGTCATTATTTTAAAGCAGATTAATCCTACTGCATGTTTAGAATAATACTTTCATTTTACGTGGTGCTGGTCTGTTTTTTGTCAGATTGCTGGTTCATTTTGAAGCAATACAGCAGCTATACAAGAAGAGCGAAGAAATGCTAAACATTCCTTACTCCAAGTTTGCAATTAATTTTAAAATTAAAACAATATCTATTTGTAACAAAGATAATTTAGATTTGTCCAGATCCATATATACAGTGCTTCTTTGTGTTGTTACTTTAGAATAATTCAAGCTGTCTTTGATTAAAAGTTTGCTCGCCTAGATAATCGGGTTTTTAGGATTTTAGATATTAATATGGGATGTATTTAAAAATATTTTCCCTGGTAGTTTAATTTAATTTAGATATTTTAAATGTTCCGTTTTTTTAAAGCAAAACTAAGGCTATATTGAGTCTCGATAAGGTAATGGGTATGACAACTGACTTGGCCTCCCCCTCTTCCACACTTCACCAGTGAGAAAATAGTTGGCCCCAAAAGATTCAGCTTGCACCAGACCCACTGACACGAGGTTCTTCGGTGGAGTCGGGTCTCGAAACTGAAACACTCCGGTTTCGAATTCAAGAACTTACCACCAGGTCACCTGCCTCTTGTAAAAAGAATGACTAAAACACATGAATTCAATTAAAGTAGTTTCCTCAAAATTACAAGGTATATATATTAGAAATAAAAATGGGAATTAAATTCATACTAAGATTTAATTAGTGACAAAAGCACGTGATTGAATGTTTTGTTTGAGAGTTTAATTTCATCATAGTATTTAAAAACATTGCTTAAGATGGTGTTTCAAACTGAAATAAAAGTAATATTGAAGTTAAAAGAAAAATTGTAAGAAAATAGCATTTATATAATTAAAAATATAATTTTTTAATCTTAAAATAATACAAAAAATACTTACAAAATAAATGTTGTAAAAGATTTGAGTACCCATTTCCGTAGGCAAGACGTAACAATTGCAACTGGACTTAAAATTTTTATACGGGCACCAAAATCGAAAATTTTTGGAACGATTTCTCTCCAAATATAATCATGACATTTTTTATTGCAATTTTAAAAGCCGTTTGTCAGCATTTCTGATATACACCCAGGGTTGCAGACTTTTAGAAAACTTTTGGACTATTTGCCCGATTTTGACGTGCTTGGCAAGAAATCACATATTAAGCATTACCACGATTATTAATCTGGCAGTGGTTAAGATTATATTTATGCTTGATTGAACTTCTTGCTTGAAGCCAGTTTCTTTATTTCTTTTATACCTACACTCCTCTGACTGAATGTCTTCTTTGATGACATGGAGAATTATCTCTAGAACATGTCTAATAATATTTTGCAGCTGCATTAAGAAGCATCTGATTTAATACAGGTATAAGATGTTCCATGAATGAGCCAATGGGAAATTCGTGTTCGTTTATATTTGGTTGTTGCCATTCGACAATTAGTAATATGCTCGAATTCTGTGCCACGCACGTTGACGCTTTGTATATAAATATGGTTTTAAAAACATCTTATGTTTTCTCAAAATAAAATTATGTTGACTGGTCAGGCATCAATTAGTTTACTTTGGCTAAAATCCCATTCTATTTTGATGCAAAAAATGAGGTATTTTGGTATGACATCACAATTTCGAGCTTCAATGATTTGAAGAGCCGATAATGAACGAGAAACACTTCCCGAAACTTCCATGCCAAAATAGTGAAAAATAAGTGAGACCCTTAATAAATGCTCTGCTAGCACTAAAGTAAGCATTGCAAATAATCCATAGAATCGGGACCTCGAATTTGCAACCCTTCAAATCATCCGCCTCCAAATTCAATGCGTTTGTGGCTGTGGTAGATTCCATCAAATAAATGTAATAGAAGATTTTGCGTTTTTCATGAAACGGATTAGAAAGCCGTTATGGCCTTTCTACTTTCTCGTATGCATAACATAGAGAAGGTACAGCAATCAGATCAAAAAATAATAATCCAAATAATAATAATAATCCAAGTCTAAATCATCAAAAAATTATAATTTGAGATTCTGACGAATTTTTACGTTTTAGATCCCCCCTGAGTTCGAAAATAGTTTTAAAAAATGTCTGTCTGGATATGTTTGTTACAAAAGAAATTTAAACATGCTGTGAGCTAGAAGGTTGAAATTTGGTATACGCTAAACTGGCAGATTTCTGTCAAATTTTGTATTTAGTCAGAAGAAATCCATCTATCCTTCTGTTCGAATATAACTCAACACGGTAATTAAACAATGAAAACAGCAGGATGGATGAAATTCAGTACACATATTTAACATCTATTATGTATACCCATGAAAAAATTTGAGCCAAATATAATGGCTAGTTAACCGTCTGTCGGCCTGTACCTTCAGATATATGTAAATACGATAACTGAAAAACGCAAAGACTTAAATGTGTCAAATTTGGTATGGGATTTTGTGACTACATGTGTAATTTTGCAACGAATTTTTTGTTTTGAGCCGTTGAGAAAAACGTATTTAAAACAGTAATTCAATTTATGGATACTATTAAATAATGCCAGGAATTAATCGTCTAATAACTCGCCAAGGATGACAGATTCAGTAAAAATGCAAAATTCAGGCCCAAAGTTTATTTCGTAATTATTATACCTCAATGCCATGTAAGGAGCTCTCTGATATGAAAAGTTTATCAGAGAGAGTGCGAGAAGTTTTTAGGGAGACCTCTCCCGCTGATTCTGTATTTAAAAAAATCAGCAGTTATTAATTGCGTATATCTATTTTCACCCAAGAGCGACAAATCACAAAGAGCTCAAAATTTTAATTTTTTTAAAAAACGCTGTACCAAGTAGAAATGCCAGAGAATAAATGTAACCTTGATTTAGATACACATTGTATATGAGGGTAGATCAATATAGGTTATGGACTATATTTAACATATTAAGCGCTATGTCAGTTATTGATAACTAATACTATGCTCTCCATTCGGACGCCGTCAGATACCTATGACTGACAATATACTTCTTGTTCTGGCCACATTTATTACTGACAATCCCAATATTTTTCTTGTGGATTATGCCAGTCATTGGTGATAGATAATATAATTTTCGTCCTGGCCTTGTCAATTGCCAGTGACTGACAGTAAACTTTTGCTTTTCATTCGGTTCCAATCCCTGTTGTTTAATAACGTACAAATTAAATAATTATATTCTATTATTAATGAAATTCAAATACTTTGAAGGCCATAAAAGAATTAACTTGTTATATTTCTTAAAATTTCAATGAATATTATTGCACTTGAAAATAAAATAAAACATTTAATTATCTTTCCTTTACTTTGTATCGTTTAAATGCCCATGAACTAATGCCGGTTTACACTCGGTCTGTTAAATATAGAAAGGTTAAAAAATGCTGTTTGGTCGAGGGCAAGTAATGGTTCCGATGGGACAGCTACCAACAACTGTATTGTATTTTTTTCTTAATGCCCATGCGTTTGTAAAATTTGGCGAGTTTTGAAAAAATTGATCCCTTATCGTAGATTAATTTTTGGCGTTTTTGTTTTCTCTTTCTAATGCGAGGTTGTGTCTGTTTTCATTTTATTTCCCATGTCTATTCCATAGTTTTCCGAATTTTAGTACGTTGACTTTTATTTTACTATGTTTCTTTGTGCAAATATCCATAATTCTAATGTGATAGGAAGTGAAAAAAAATCCAGTGACGCCAAAACGGCAATTTATAGCCAAGCATAAAATGTCTGAATCTACCTTATGAAATTGTGGCACACATAAATTAGTCTCTTTCTAAACATGCGCTACCTATATACTATCTTATAACTAGCCGTGTGTAAACCCGGCAATAATCCATGGGCATGAGTTAAATATTGAAGGAAATTAATTAAATAAATTTGAATGAGCATAAATACTTTTTGGCAATATTATGGCAAAATAGGCTTGCTTTAAAGAAATTCAGAAGCCACGCTTGCATTCGTTTTTTTTTTTTCAAAGCATTTTATTATAATTTTTGTCTTAAATTTGAATCTGTATTTTATTCATTTTTTGAAAAGCGTATTTTATTTGCTACAATATAGATAAAAAGCAAAATTTCCTTAACGTTTGATTTAGATGCTTGTAATATGACAGGTATTTATTTCTTAGATTGTAAATTTCTTTCCTAAATATGATTAAATACTAAAGAAATGATTTAATATTTTACTACCCAAAGAAAAATGTTTATGAAGAGATGGATTTTTAAAACGGTCAACCAAATTGTTGTTGTCGTGTCCGTGTTTTTCACGGTAAGGGGGTGCAGTAGCTTCTGAGGGTAAAGACCCCTGAGCACCCAGAGGGCAGAAGTCTGACTTCTAGCTCACACACACGACACAACCCTTTTTAGGGGGTGGTCGAATTCATTCATACACTCATTCATCCATCAGCAAGTCGGAATTTAGATCCAAATCAGAGACCGACTCATCCCTGATTCAGTACCCCCAGAGGTATCGTTTTGTTATGGTCAACCAAATTACTAAACGGATATCAGTCGCCTTTGTAATCCTTGAAACAGGTTATTTGTCCCATGTTGTGCTATTTAATATTAGAATAATTTTCTGCATAATTTTCATAAATGAACAGACATTTTGTTATTTAAGTGGGTGTTTTACTTAGAAGTTATTTTGGAGGTTTTTTATTTTTATTTGGAAGCAGTCTAGACTGATAACTGCTACATTATTGATAATATAGTGTATTAAAAAAGCAATAGTTGAAGTCTTAACATAAATTATGAGAAAGATTTATTTTTCTTAATTTGAAATATTCAAAAGTGTGGCTAATAAAATCTTAATTGTAATATTATTTTAAAACATTTGATATTTTCTCTGTACAATTGTAGAAACAAACTATTAATTCTTGATTTATATAAAAGAATATTATTCTCTACATTTGATTGAAAGCAGAAGAATTTCTAACGATAATTGCATTCATCATAAGTGGTTAAAAGAATGCAGATGATAAATCTGGAATTTCGCACATTAAAACAAATTTATGGTATTATTTTAAAAGATATTTTAAATTTTTAAAGAAATGAAATAGTTTCTTTTTCATTTTTATAATCTTCGTTGATTTAATATAAACCATTTCGAAATGAATACAGAATTACGTGATAACAATAAAATTATCTAAAGTTGTCTCAATGTGCAGTATTTCGCTGTTTTTGTCTACGAATTTTAAGGAATTTAAAGCTATTAACTTAGATTATAAAGTATTTATCTATCCCTTCTAGTTTGCTAAGAGATATATTTTATTTGATCTAGCAGCAACAAGATATTTTCCAATTTCTATTATTAGCTCACATACTCTTTTTTTATATATATTTATTTATATGTCGTGTTCAAAATTTCAATCTTTAATAAAATCCTTTTTTTTCCTTCGCTCAGGTTCAAATATATTTTTTAAAGCTTTTAGTGGATGACACTTAATGTAAATATAGTTTTTTTCAAATATTAATTCATTCATTAAATTAATATAAATTACTACTTTAACACGTTCCCTGAAGCGTGGGGCACATGCGCCCCACGCTGAACTTTCCGTTCAAGCCATTTGGTATTATCATTATAAAATGACGAATTTTTTTAAAATTCATTATGCAGTCAATTATGGGCATCTTAATACTACTAATGATGCCCTCGTTTAATCGTTGGGCGTGATGGGCAATTTTTTCTTCTCCGTTACTTGTTTTCTGCATTCCTCGTATTTTATCAGTCATTTTTTTACGTGTTATTGTGGTTATTGTTGATTATAATGAAGGGAAGTCTTTTGTATTTATCTCCGATCAAATGGCTTCATATTGCAATCCTCTACGAAAATCAGTAAAGTGGTATAAAAAAATTGTATTTAAACTTTGCCTGTACACAGCTGTCGTGATTTCATGGATTATATATAACATTCATACAAACTGAAAAATAACAAGCATCGAATTCCGAAAAAAATTAACAGTGAATCTGATGTCTTGTAATAATAATAATAATAATTCTCCACGAATTGACAAAGAAGAAATCGACTCGAATTTAAAAAAAAGAAAGGAATGCCACTTTAATTCGATAAGAAGGCGTTGTAAAATTTGTTACGAAAGAAATGTTAAAAATTTGCGTTCCCAATCGGCAAGAAACTGTACTATAAAAGTTGCAACATTTTGCGATAGTTGTGTGGATAAACCACACTTATGTTTGCCATGTTTTAACAAAGTTCATCGTAACACCCCTTTGTAATTGCATGCAAATTTGAATTTAACTAAAATGTTATAGTTTAAACTGATACGCACATGATAAAAAACATATATATGTGAGGATGCAAATAGTTTGACATAGTAATATTCAGCCAGGTATTTGTTAAACTAATTCCTAGAAAAATAAATTTATTGGTTTGTTGTGTTATGCATATTAAACTATACAGCCTTTCCTTGATAATTATGATTTTTGAGCTATTTTAATTATTGTAAAACATACGCCATAAACAAGATAATACAAATGTAAAGCGTGGGGTGCATAAGCCAGACGCGGCCTGCTCGGGAAATCTTCAAAAAATGATCTGGCAGGGAACGTGTTAAATAGATTTTTTAGCAGTTTGTAATGAAAATTGAAATCAATAGGTAGTAGCTCAATTGGTAACATGCAAGGATTTCAGTATTTTTCAAGTGAAGGTGAAGAATGCGAGATCAAATCCTGCAACGAGAAATTATAGACCACCATCAGCTTCATAAATTAGAAACGAAAAAATAAATAAATAAAAAGCGAATGATTAGAAACAAACAAAAATAAGAGTCCAACACCATATATGGGAAGGAAAATGGAAAACTTCAATGATATCCGTTTTCTATTTTTCCCCTTAATATTATAATTCTATTGTATGTATATACATATTTGTACGTATTACATATAATTGCAATTTTTTAATAAAAAGTAACTGAAATTAAATTTTTCTTTGTTAATTTCAGTCGGAATTGATTTTCACAAATACTTGAATTATAATAGAATATAATTTCACATTAACTTGAAATAATTGAATATCACAAACACTTGTTGATATTTAAACTTGATAGTTAAAGAAATATTTAAATTTTAATGATTATAGAACTGCAAATATTGGTTATTGCTCAAACTGCAGAACAGTGCCTTTTAATGATTTATGTACGGATAGTAAATAGTTTATTTAATTATCCATTATGAAATCCTAACCATTAACTGATATAATAAAAGTTAACGATGCAGCATTCAAAGAAATAGCATTGCCACAAACAACAAACATCAAAATTTCCTATTAAATGATTTTGTTCGATTAGATCATTGCATCATTTTTCTTTCTATTTTTCCAATAATTGCTTTCTTTTTTTTTTCAAAAATAATAATTGAAGGGGAAAAACAAACTTTTTGTAAATGAAAGTGGTACGAAAGAAATTGGTTTGTAATGAAATAAATCGAATCTTTTTCCACTCAACCGAAATATCGGAACAAATAATCCGTAACGGAAACTGCAGTGTAGTCGTAACTTTAACCTTTCTCTCCATCAAATAGAAAAATATAACTGCATCGTTTTACTAGCGATATGATTTCATCAAGTGAACGTACAGAGTGTAGGGGAATTGAATTCTCGCGAAATCAATTGTAACATTCCTCTTAAAGCTTTAACATTCCAACATTCTTTTAATAGTTTTACCTCAAATGGAAATCGATGCCTTGTATTGACGAGATAGAAATTCACAAATTGTTCTGTGCTATTGTTAGTAATTTAGAACGATTATTTTTCCACGAAGCTTTGAAATAGAAGCAATGTTGTCTTATGCGAATTTCTGTAAAGTCAGTAAAATTTTACACCTTAAATGAACATTTTAATTTCTTTGTTACTGTCCCCTTTAACAGAAAGAATTGTTTCGCTTAAAAAATCAAGTGATTTAAAACAATTTTAATTAAAATCCCATGCGTCGATTAATTATTGATGATAAAGAAGGTCCGTTTTCTAAGTATATATATATATATATATATATATTAACAAAATAAGCTAAGCAAAACGTAACACAACTAAATCAAAACAATAATCAATAGAAAAGGAATCCGACCTGAAAACTTCGTCAAGGGCCACTTTCAAGCAAGGATTCCAAATAAGGGATTTTTTCTGTGTGGCATCGGTGGACAGTGGTCAAAATTATTGGCACCTCGTGACCCGAAAATCCCTTTGTATTTTAGTTGTAGCTGCATTTGCGCTCTCCAAATACAATGATTTAAAACTTTTTTAATTCTCAAACTTGTTTGAATCAGTAATAAATTTTAGTTTCGATTCCAGTTTTCGTTTCGTTTCCGTGGTTAGTACTGTTTCTGTTTCGTTTAAATAATTCTTTGATTATAGTACTTTGAAATTGTTTCATTCATTGGTTCTTATTCATTTACCTTTCATTTTGTGAACTTTCAGCGTATAATTCTGAATTGAGTTTTAATTTCGATTTCGTCCTAGTTGTTTTCGTTTTAATTTTTGTTGACCAAGAAATGAGTTTTAATAATTTTATGATTGTATATATATATATATATATATATAGTATTTAAAAGTTATAAGGCCCAACTCGGAAAAGACGTCGTAATATTGAATCGTAATCAAAATAAGTAAATTTTTGAAGTATATTCTACTTTCCGAATTTGCACGAATGACTAACACAGGATGGGGGATATGATTCACAAAAATACCTAACCACACTAACCAAACATTTAAAACTACAGCATATGCAAATGTTGCAACGTCCCTTAACAGCTAGCCAGTATAAAAGGGAATTCATTCTTTGAAAACTTCATGCGAGTGTGTTCGCGACTCAAAATGATTGTAAGTTTGCAATCTCGCGCTTTATTAGTCAAACTGTTTTATCAAAACCACGATTAACACCAGCAGCCTTAAGGAAATTTCGGACTTTGAAGGATCTTTGAACAGGTCCAATGACGTATAAAGAATTAAAGAAAATAATCACGAAATTTGAAGAAACAGGATCGTTGGGTGTTCGTCCTGGAAGAGGAAGAAAATCGGTTCCTTCAGAAGTCGTTGAGGAGGTTGCAAGTGGAAGAGGACAAAACATCAAACTTCATGGCTAGCAGTAGTGTTCGCCATGTCACAACAGTGTTGGATAGGCCACGTTCAACTGTGCATAGGATCCTAGAGAATATTCTACAATATTATCCATGCAAAATCTCACTTGTTCATCAGCTGCATCCACAAGAATTTGACGCACGATTAACTTTCTCACTGCAGTTTCTTGCTCGGCATGAGGTCGATTCTGAATGGCCTTGGAACATTTTGTGGTTCGATGAAGCTCATTTTCATTTAGACGGCTCTATGAATACGCATAACCGCCGAATTCGGGCTACATAACATCCCCGCTCTATTCTAGAAATTCTGTTGCTTTCACCGAAAGTAATGATATGGTGTGGATTTAATGCTTCTTTTATTCTGGAGCCGTACTTCTTCGAGGAACAAACTCCATCAGGTGCAGTGACACTATCATGAAAGAGCGATATGCATCGATGTTGGAGAATGCAGTTGTTCAGGCTCTACAATCACGCCAATGTCTTGACCGAACGCTTTTTTTTGCAGGATGGTGCAACTCCACACACCGCAAATTGTGTAAAAAAATTCTGAAAACACATTTTACAAAAGAGTAATAAGCCGCCACTTCAATAATGATTCGTCTGCTTGATCCCCAGACCTTAATCCATGCGATTTTTGGCTCTGGGGAAATTTGAAAGATCTGGTTGACCGTGACAACCCGAGAACGTTGCCTGATCTTAAAGTCAGTATTAGCTGCCAAGTACTCAATATTTCAACGCAGACACTACGCTCTACTGTTGAACATGCCGTTTTCAGATTTCAGAGGGTAGCTGACAATGGTGGCCATCTTATCGAACATGACTTGGATTAATTCCAAGCTAATGTGTAATTCTTATAATAAAATAGTTGATAATGTGCCCTCTAGTGGTGATATTTGGAACTATTTTTTATTAGCAATGAAATGAAATTTTAATGAAAGCCATTTCCTATGATGTCGCTATTAAAAAATGCTATTAGAAAAAGCTATTAAAAATAAATATTCTATTCAATTATGTGCAGTAATGTTTTTAGAAATCGCAGAAAATGTCAAAATTCAGCTTAATTTTTTAATTAATAGGCATTATAATTAATATTAAAAACAAGAAAATTGCTCTAAGATGCACATTTCCACATTCCAAGGTGTATATGAGTTAAATACAACAGCTGTAATTCAAATGGTTTCGTTTATAGAAAAGATACATATATTCATCTTTATTATTAGTTGAGATACAAAGTAGGTTTCAGTATAAGGCACACGTATAATAAAATTTTAGAACCTCTATACATACAATGACAAAGTAAGAGTAAGAAATATTTAACAAGAACCCATTTTTTAAATTGATGCTCTTTAATTTTCTTTCTCTTTTTTTAATTTATAAAAATACAAACGAAAGTTAAGGATAGACATAGCACAATGAGTAGAGTTATCTAAAGCTTTGAAAAAATAAGTTACACTTCAAACAAAAATTGTATTTTAAAAGATATTTTGCAGAAGTCATGAATATTAGATCATACAAAGTATTTCAATGGGAATTTTTAGTAATAGCAAACACACTCACAAAAAGAAGCCAGTCATTAGTATAGGAATATTAAACATGTACAGAAGAAATATATTAAAGATTTATAGAAGAATATAATAAAAGTGAGGAAGGATATTCATATAAATAAATAAATGATTATATAGTAAGCCCATTGTTAAAAGTGATAAGATCAAGAGGAAAAGAAAAATGGTTTAATATACCTGCGTTATTTAAAATGATTTAATGAACAAAATTTTGCATATCAATAAACTTGAGATATATATTGTTGCTGATAATACATTGATATAATATCAGCATTGAATTTTTTACACTACAGAAATGACAGTTTAAAATAAAAAGAACACATTAACTTTTTTTTCTTTCACATTTTAGTTTTGTCACTTAGAATAATACACTGATTATATATTTTCAACAATCATAACGCATTCGAAAATGGACCAGAATTTCCATCTCTAAAAATATATTACGTGATTTTTTTAAAATTATGTCTCAATTTGCAGTTAGCTACTCGTATTCAACAGAAATATTAATCAGAGAACCGTGGTTTGATCCAAAATCATGCATTACTTTATTAAAAGCAATTTGCCAAAATTTTATTCAAAAAGAGTAATTTATTCCATAAAAGTATCCTCTATTTTTTTACACGAAAATTCACAGAAATGGTATTCAGAAATGGTGATTTACTGAATTCTTTTCAAAGAAACTGAAATAAATGAACTTTGACTGGCCTCTTGGGAGTGGGATCATACCATTAGATTAGAAAGACTAAAAAATTAAAATATACATGTTACGGGAATTTGGACTCTTGCATGAAAAATAAACAGTCATTTAAAAAAATATAAATATACGTTAGATATTGCACAATTCAAAATGTAGATATATATAGATTTCAAATTTGAGAATAAATTTAATATTGATTTTAAAATTGAATATTATAATGACGTTTTTCCGTATTTTGAAAAAAATGAAATGCTTAAAAAACTTTCCAAAAGAAGAATACAATAAGAATGAAAGAGAAATTGAACAAGCAAATAAACAAAGTTGGCATTGATATAAAATTAACTAAAAAATATATTCTGAATAATTTCGATTCCACTGTGCTAAATATGATTATGCAATATAATGAAGGTGTTACTACAGCATATTAACCCTTCTGCACTCGAAAAAGTTATTCAACGCAAAATTATTCAGCTGACACAGGGAAAAATATTATAGTTTTTAGTTGAATTTTACAAAAAAATTAATCTTACATTCCTTAAGCATTATTTAAAAACGAAAAAGCAGGCATCATACGAATGCAAAGGGTTAAACCTGTTGAACATTCTAATTAAAATTATATATTATTAATTACTTTATTTGTAGTATTTTCTGATGTAGTTTCCTTTTAAATTTTATGACGATCTGCAAATTTTCTTGCAAATTCATTCATTGCTTTTTTGGGTTAAGATAAAACGCTAAATTACCTGTCTTTGGGGGGGATCTTCTTCCTTTAGATTACCAACTTTTTATGTAGTGAAACGGAAAATAATAACGTGTTATTGATACGACTGAAGAACATAAATTTAATTAAATAATTTATTACAAAATATTAAGGTGTACGTGAAAAATTTTTATATTACGAAGGGAAAGCAGTGAAAGTGAAAATCCTATTTCAAAGGTAATATCCAAAAAAGAAACTTTTTAAACTGTAATTTTAACTCTGAAAAAGTAATTGAATATTTTCATGGCTAAATTGAATAATTTTCATCATAACTTTGTTTAAGGTTAAAACCAAAGTAAATTTTAAAAACTGTGCAGAAATGGGGTCGATCCTATTTTAGCCCACCTCTTACGCCAATTTAAAAACTCGCCAAATTATCAGCGATAATGATTTTAAAATGGCAATCCTGACAGCATCTGAAGAGAAATGCGGCAACCATACGGTTTAAATAAACCTCTTAACCTTTTAATTCAAATACTTTTAATTTGGCAAGATTTTGAAAAATTGGCGACATTTTGAAAAAGTCGCCAGAGGTGGGCTAAAATAGGATTTTACCCAGAAATGAACAAAAAAATACCAATCCTTCGTCAAAATGGAAAAAAATTATTGCAAATCTATTATAAATACGCCAAATCAACTAATATAATTAGAAAAACAGAAAATCGAGATAAACATATTTGGCGACTTATTATTTTTAAGAAGTTACAAATTTGCCCTTCTTTACCATGTATTCGATTCTTCTGAGTGACTTTAAAAAAATTCATAATTCAAAATCCAGTTTTATGAGATAATAGCTTTGAATGATTTGAACATTAATTTCTATTGCCGAGTTGCAACGATTATCAATCTGCTTACGATTAAGCCTATTTTCACGCATGATTAAACTTCTCCCTGATGCTTGTTTTCGCCTTCTTTACTCCTTTTATATTTCCTTTCTTTTGATATAATGCACGGCGGCGAAAAGTTCGGCATAGAAATTCTATTAATATTTTGAAGCTCCATTAATTATTTAAGCTACGTGTTGTATTGAATGCGGCCGTGAAACAGTCTGAAATGCTCGTATGGCATTTTGTTTACATTTGACTGTTGCCATTCGACAATGAGTATTAAGAGCAAATTAGGAAGCAATAAGTAATTAGCTCCAATTTTCAACCAATGTTGAACTGTACATTTGAGTCAATTAAATATTAGTTTATAAAAAATTTAAAAAATTATATTTATAGATAGTATTGCCCAACAAAAGATTTGAATTTATAATTAAATATAGAATGGATGCATATAGATTTGGATTCATTCTATTTTCATGATTTACATTTGTTATTTTTCTAGTTTCAATATCATAGAATCTCAGCTTCAGACATTTCATGATTTTACGACTTTCCTTCCAAATACACAACTTCAATGCTTTATTTTTCAGTATTTATTAGGGGATACGTAATTGAATATTTAAATTAACTAATTTGGATTGAAGTGCAGAAGTGGCTTGAACTAAAAGGCATTTGAACCCTATATCGTTATAACCAAACCAAACTAAAGTAGTAATCCACTTAGCAACTCCTAACCATGTACTATTTGCTCATAAATTTCACTTTCTAAATTAAACATTCAAACCATTAGGACTATTTGGTTAGAGTTCATCAAACCTATTTACTTAAATGAACAGAAAAAAAAAACCCTTATATAAATCAAGAGCCTTTTGTGGTCTATAAATCTCAAACAGAGTGTGACAGGTCTTCTGTACTTAGCAGACATACTTTTGGTACCTATTTTGTAACTTGACCTAACACGAACTTTCACTACCAGCGTCTGCACTATTATTTTTCTTAACATCCTTAAACAATAGTCCAACATTCATCTTTCTCTAGTCATGTTTCTGGTTTCAAAATTTTAGAAACTGAACTTCAGACATTTCATGATTTTACAACTTCCCCTTTAAATGCATAATGTCCTTATTTTATGTTTTAGTATTTATAACTTACATGAGGATATATAATTGAATATTCAAATTAGTTTATTTGGATTGTATTATACAGAAGTGGCCTTTGAACCTTATATCTCCATAAACAAACCTAAATAAGCAGTTTACTTAACAACCACTACCATGTGATATTTGCCCATAAAATTAAAACCCAAACCATTAGAACTATTTGGTTAGAGTTCATCTAACCCATTTACTTAAATGCATAGAAAAAAAAAACCCTTATATAAATCAAGTGTCTTTTGTGGTCTATAAATCTCTAACAGAGTGTGAAAGGCCTTCAGTATTTAGCAAACATACATTCGGCAGCTATTTTGTAACTTAATCTAACACGAACTTTTACTACCAGCGTCTGCACTCTTACTTTTCTTAACATCCTTAAACAATAGTCCGGCATTCACCTTTCAAATCAAAAAATTTTCTGCAGCGGGAAAAAAGGTAAAAAGAAAAAATCCTCACACATCTTACCTCATTTAACACGATATTCAGCATAGCTTCCTGATTCATTCACCATTACCTGTAAGGGAAGTTTGACAACACTATCTCACTGCAGGCCGTTATTTTTATTGTTGATACATTTCTTTCTTGCTTGTTTCGTTTGAGTGCGGTTGTATTTTTGTTTTGTTTTACTCTTTTACCCCATTCTCCAGTCCCGATGGAAGTGACCTTTCCGTGGAAGCTGCCCATTCAAATCAGAGCCAGAAGTGTAGCCGATGTGATGATGGTCACGTAACAGGTGCGATGACTTGATGTATGGCTCGTGTGATGATAGGGGGAAAAAAAAGAACTCCTAGAAATTCATTTTTTCGCAGCCTGCTGGTTATTAGTTTGATTTATCGCTTTCTTTTACATGGACCGCGAGTGTATAATGATTGCGATGCTGTGTTTATGGAGCGATTAAGGGCTAGATTTAGCGCAATTATATCACATACGAGGTAATAAAACTATTGTGATGAGTGATCGGAAGGTAAATATTGATCATTTCTTGGCGCTTCTTTGGATTTTGTTTTTCAAATTTGGAAACTTTTTATTCGAATAAAGAGTATTTCGTAACTTTTTGTTTACTGTAGGGTAAAGTTCGTTTGATCAGGACATGCTACGCTTTAAATTCGCGTTCTATTTGAAATAGATCAACAAGGCATAGATGCTTTGGACTATTTTATGAAAAAATTTAGTAGTATTTTGTGATTGAAATTTTTATGTACGAAAATTTGCCGATTTAAGAATTGGTCGTTAAAACTTAATGCTCTTTAAACCGAATTTAATCTTCCATTGAAGGCA
The DNA here is from genome assembly GCA_026543055.1 of Argiope trifasciata. Lineage (NCBI taxonomy): Eukaryota > Metazoa > Arthropoda > Arachnida > Araneae > Araneidae > Argiope > Argiope trifasciata. The sequence goes on from JAPMOQ010023314.1 coordinate 2,766,698, forward strand.
TTTACATATGTTAATTACGTAAACATTTTTTCTGAAGAAAACATATCGAGCATTTTTTATTTTTTGGGAAAAAAATTGGCATTACATTTCAAATTTACTTGCTATTTCAAACAGATTAACAAGGCATACATGCATAAAAAAATGCATTGGACTATTTTATGATAAAGATTTAGTATCTTAAAATTTTTATGTAAGAAAATTATGCGATTTGGGAATTGTTTACTAAATCCAAATGTTCTTTAAACCAAATTTAATCTTTTATTGATGTCATTTCCATATGATAAATACTCGAGTTCAAATACATTTTTAAAAATTTGTAGTGTATGACGATGTTAATACATTTTTTTTTCAAATATTCATTCATTAATTAAATTTAACTCCTTTTTAATACTTCAAAGAGATTTTTGGCAGTTTGTAATGAAAATTGAAATCAACAGGCAATAGCTCAATCGGTAAAATGCAAGAATTTTAGTGTTTTCCACGTGAAGGTGAAGAATGTGAGTCTAATTTTTGGAAAATCAATAATTTTTCTATACTTAATATTTTTTTGATAATTATTTAATAAAACGGAATAAAAATAAAAATTTTTGTTTGTTGACCTAAGTAGGAATTTAATTTAATTTTTTTAATTACTTGTTAGTTACAAGCTACTGAGCTGTGTTACCTATATTGGCTATTCTTTATTTTAACCATTAATTTCAAACTGAATAAAAGCTTATCTTTTTCTTAGGGAGATTTTGGAAATTTAGAAATAATTTTTAAAATACACCAATTAAATGAAAAATTCGTAGATTGTTTCTGGATTTAATACCGAAAGAATACCGCGATACAAACTTAATATTTTATTTTTTTCACTGCTTTAAACTTATTTTTTCAATGAAAGTATACGTTCCATTTTGTCGTTCGATATGCAAAATCATTTGACTTCAAGCGAATTTGGAACTATATACTTTTGATAAAGTAAATATGTGTCGCAAAGTACTTTTTAAATTTTATTTGAATTTCCTTTAATTTCATTCTACTAACATTTTATTTTGGTTTTTCTCCATTGTTAATCATCAAGATACGGTAATTTCATTTAATTTTTAATGTAGAGTGCGCTTTTCAAAGATTTTTATTTTGTCGCAATTTCTACCAATATTCAACACCTTATTAAGAAGAATATCCTATCAATACAAATTTACTTTAAGAATTGAAATGCATTAAATTCTAGTGTTTATCATAAAAATCCAATAATCCTTAAAGAATTTCATGTCTGATAACTCAGAAACCGAAATCTGCAAGTATTAAATAAGACTTCAATAAATTTAGAAAACCATAAAATATGACATTATAATTTTTGGACGAAATATCTGAAAGATTTTATTTAAAATTTGAACACATTCTAAGAATAAGATTCCTCAGCGCAGACAGTATATAAACGATAAAAAATCTAGATATTAACATTGAAATTGAAAGGAATATTATTAATAGGTTGGTCAAAATGTGTTAAATTTGTTAATAATTATGAGAAAAACATATAAAAACAGGACAGACAAATCATATATACATGTATAGATACATTATAGATTATTGATAGACATAGATATCAATTAATAAATACACATAGGCACATTATATATAGACGGATATATTGGTTATTGACATATCATAGATTATTGACCGATAGATAGGGAATACGCATATTGTAGATTATATACAGAAGAATGTGCCTAGACATGTTATAGACAGACAGAGAAATTATATATATAGAAACAAATTAAAAATTCTCTTGTTAAGCAGTTACGTAGCTGATGTTTTCTCTCAATTACTTGTATGATATTGTGAGAGACAATTTATCATGACACTTTTAATACAGACTGATACCAATCAGTCGTTTACTAGGTATTACGGCAGTGTAACTGGATTATCATAATCTAATTGGGTAGTAGTGGTCTGATGACAGAAATACAGCCTTGTGGTGGAGAATTGTTGATTAGAAGCTCAGCTTCATAAAAGATTCCACCCCGACGTAGGTGGAAGGATTTTACTTTAAATCTGGGCGTGGTTACTATGCCCTGTTGCACTTCTTGGCAAGTTTTTAAGGTGAATTTTCCTCTGAAATGCCTAGTGACTGCGGTTAAAATACAGTATTTTCCCAAATATTCACCCTAATGTGGCAAGATAACATAAAACCGGATAGGCCGGAGTTCTATGAACAAATTCTTTTGTTCCCTCACACCAGAAGGTAAAGTTTTTATAGAATTAGAGAAAGAGTATTTTAAGCGATATAAACTGTTCACATTTCAATATATAATGTCTAACTTAAATGCAAGAAACATAAACGCAAATTGCATGTCTAATCCTTAAAAAAATTGGCTCAAACTTTTTTTTTTACTAATAAAAGATTCACAGATATAAAAATATGATATAAGAGTTAACACTTACAGTTTTTAGGTTTTGAAAAAGTCTTTAAGAGATGACATAGACGTCCTTAATAGAAGTTCAAATTTTACTGCGTAACCAGATATTATAATTGAATTTTTCTAAGACGTTTAATGTTTCTGACAATTTTTCTATAAATGTATTAACTTCATTTTTAATATAATACATTCCTGAGTATCCGGCCAAATTTGGAGGAAGGACAGGTCTGATGTTAAAAAAGCCGGGGATCTTTGAAATTTTCCCACAAATATCAGAAGTTTTTTTTTTACTAAAACTCGCTATTATAATATGTATTTTCTCAATTCTCATGAAGTACTAAGCCTTCCATTTATCTCAAGCCACATAAAACAGTATAGCTGTCACGTTCCAATGAATCATATAAACTGTTGCAGGTAACGTGTCGAGCTAAAACAGAAAGCTCCATACTAATAGTTTACATATTCTTATATACTACACTGCACTTTTCAAGAACTTATTACAGAGAAAATAAGTTAAAGGATATAAATTGTTCCTGCTTTAACATAAATTCTATAATGACCAATATATATCAGGAAATATAAACCGAACATTAAGATAAATCGTAGGCTTAATTTTTAAGAAAAGTGACTCTAACTTGTTTTATTTTTCACTGATAAATGATAAAGCAGATGAGAAAATGTAATGCAAAGATAAGTATCAAAACTTACCATTTTTAGTTTTTGAAAATATCTTTATTAGATTATTGCTTCTGCATTTTAGCTCGCAGAAGATACTCGATTCCAATGTCTTGGAAAAGTTGTTGACAATGCAACGACTTGCCTCTCTGTAATCATGATGAAAGAAAACGAGCTTGGAAAGTTGATAACCGGATGCTTGAGAGAGTACAGTAAACGAAAATCGTAAACTAGATGTATAACCTGAAATTGAAATGTATAACTACCATAATCTATCCCAATTATTACCACATTTACTTGGTATTATTTTTAACGTGTTCAAAACTGTTTTTCAATGTGGGATGGCATATTGACAGCAAAACAAAATAAAAACCTGCCGGCTAGTGCTATTTATGTTTCAGTGCACCCCTCTATACATTCATTGGCCAAGAAAGTAATTAATACCACCCCTCCTAATGCACACAGCTACCATTTCGGATCAACGTCATGAAAATATCGAGAAACGGGAAATAAATGAATTGGGAACACGGAATGCGTGTCCATTTTATGAAGAGAGCGAGGGAGGTTAACGGGTACGAATTCATTAATTGCAGCTTTCTGCCCCCCTTCGGCTTGACCTCTTCACCCTCACCTGCTCTGTCCATCTGCCCTGCTAAATGGGTGGAAGCACTTTAATTATGGAGCTGTCGAATTCCTGCCTCGTTTGCACTTTAATAAATTTCCATTTCCCACACTCAGGAGCTTCCGTGTACGCATTCCGTGGGTGCCTTTTCACCGCATAAATGATTGGCGAGTTGGGAGAAACTTTTATAGGGGTCTTGGCGTATCAGTTGCCAGAATATAGACCAGAACTTCCTAGAGGGGGAGGAGGTAATGAGGCTTTTCGAGAATGGAGATTAGACGAATCCCAAGATATTCAAGACATTGTTCGTTAAGTGTGAAAAATAATTCAGCCTCTAAAAAGGTTAGTATTTACTTTTTTGGAAAAAATAAAAACAATGCCAGAGACGAAAAAATATAATAAAGTATAATACTTGAATTTCTCTCAGAAATTCGGAATTTGTGGAGCCGACAATGCTCTGTGCATACTAAGGATATAACTAAACATAATTTTAATAAGCTGAAGTATTGTATAATAATAAGGATCTGACAAGCAGCGAATCAAACATAAGAAAAATAGAAAGGGAAAATAGAAAATCAAGCAAAAAAGATAACATAGCGAAAATGTAAAAGTATATGCTTCTTGAAATTTCCAGAAAAAGATAGAAGTGCATGAAATGAAAATCAAACTTTTCTTATACTCTAACAACTAAAAGATATCTCGGAAACTTCAAGGTAATAAAGAACCTGGATTTACACTTTTACATTAAACACTAATTTACGATAAAAATTAATGTCATAATACAAACTTATGAAATATGTAATAATAATGAACCGTAAGCATAGAATCAATTACATTAAAAAGAAAATGGGAAAATAAAATAATCAAGAATATAAGTAAAAGATGAAATATCTAGAATACAAAAATATACTCTTTTTGAAATTTCTTGAAAAATTGAAAAGGGCACACGCATTTTAATTTAAACTCAAAGTCTTACTATGCAGAAACAACAAAATATTATTTTGAAAATTTTAAGGTAAAAAAGAACTTGATTCTACACTTTTACATTAAAAACTAATTTATCTTAAATAAGGAAAATAGAAATAAAGACTTATGCAGTATGTAACAGTAAGGATCTGTAAGCGTAGAATCAAATATATGAAAAATATAAAAGGAAAATTGAACAATAAAAAATAAATAAACAGAAGACGAAATCGCGAAGATACAAAAGTATATAATTCTTGAAATTTCTCAAAAAGAGTAAAGCGCATGAGCACATTAAATGAAACTCAGAATCTTATTAAGCTCAAATAATTCAAAAATATCTTGAAAATTTCGAGGAAAAAAAGAACCGGGTTTTAGACTTTTACACTGAAAATTAATTCACCTTAAAAACTGAATTTTACAATAAAAATTAATAGTAAGGATTTGTAAGCATATAATCAAATATATGAAAAATAAAAAGGAAAATTGAACAACCAATAAACCAACAAGAAAGGAAATAGCAAAATTACAAAAATATAATTTTCTAGAAATTTCTAGAAAAAGAAAAAAAAGTGCACGTGCAATTTAAATGAAACTCAAAATATTATTATGCTAAAAAAAAAAAAAAAAAAAAAAAAATTCTTGAAAATTTCATGATAAAAAAAGAACATGGTTTTACGTTAAAAACTAATTTGTCTTAAATACATGAAATATAATAATAAAAACTTATGGAATATGTAATAGTAAGGATCTGAAAGCACAAATATGAAAAATTGGAAGAGAAAATTGAATAATTAAAAAATAAACAGCCGATGAAACAGCAAAAATATATGTTATAAAATGGCGAAGTATATGTTTCTTGTAATTTGTAGTAAAATAGAAAAGTACATGCGCACTTCAAATGAAATACAGAATCTTATACCCAAACTACTAAAAACAATATCTTGAACATTTCAACTTTAAAAAAACCAGGTTTTACTCTTTTTTTATTAAAAATTAATATAATGATAAAAATTTATGGAATATGTTATAATAAGAATTTGTAAGCACAGAATAAAAAAAAATGAAAAATAAAAAGAGAAAACTAAACAATAAAAGAAATATACAAAAGTATATGTTTCTTGAAATTTCTAGAAAAAAAAAAGAGAAATATACATGCACATTGTAAATAAAACTGAAAATCTTATAATACTCAAACAACTGAAGAATATGTTGCAAATTTCAAGATAAAAAAAGAATTTTATTTTACATTTTTACATTAAAAACTAATTCACTATAAATGATAAATATAATTATAAAAACTCATGGGAAGTGCAATAGTAAGGATCTTTAAGTATATAATTAAAAAAAATGAAAAAAAGTAAAACTGAAAAAAAAAATTTAAAATAGAGGAAACAGCGAAAATACAAAAATATTTTTTTCTTGAAATTTCTAGAAAGAGAAATAAAAGTTCATGCGCACTTCAAATGAAACTCAGAATTTTATTAAACAGAAACTCAGAATTATATTGAAATAACTAAAAAATACCTTGAAAATCTCAAGGTAAAAAAAAGAACCTGGTTTTACAATTTTACATTAAAAACTAATTCACCTACAAAAAAAGGAAACATTGTATCAGCAAACACAAAAATTAGTTTTCTGGAATGTTTTTAAATGAGAATAGTTGAATTCTTTCTTCTTGTTCTTCCTTACAAATGTACGACAACCTAGTGGTGACATTGAGAATCATCGTTACACATTTAAGTCATTCCAACTCTGCTCTTATTTTTATTCGCTTAAAGATTTGATGAGTCGAAAAAAATCAAAATGAAGATCTGAAGTTGCGTAATACTGTAACACGCCCAAACATTTGTTGCATTCCACAGGTGTCATTAAGGCATCCGACGATTTATGAATCATGCATTGTCGGAAAGTTTTGTATATATACATATATATAAATACATTTCCTCCTATTTGACAGCATTTGCAAGTGTTTCATTCCAGATTTAGCTTCCGAATAGAAATGAGGAATGCATGCTAATTCCTTAAATTGCGCAGTGATAGTTCCAAACGTGCATTGTCTGTTAAGGTGATAAATCTATTTGGTTTTGTTACTGGTTAAGACGCCTTGTAGGACTATTAGGGTGTATAAAACTAATATTTCAGGGTTTATCATAAATTTTCAAGCTGATTTTCTGTAAGAAAGGTGAATTTCTGTTTTGATAAGACCGAATGTAACATACAATTGTTGACTAAAAAGTTAAATAAGGGAAAAATTCATAAATTATCTTGAGAGGAGTATATTAGAATAGTTTAAATTAGAAGATTTATTTTATAAAGTTCTTTCAGAAATAGGATTGAAATAATATTGGGCTATAAATAGGACTGTAACTATTAGGTGTTTGCATGCGTTTCGATCACTTTTATTTACTGACGGTACTTCAAAGTACCCTTTAAATCCGGTCGGTATCTTCCCAATATGACTATTTTTTTCTAAAGATATTTGAGGCAACACGAAGAACGCATTTCCAATATAAAGCATGTCTTTTACTGCTAATTTAATTATTTATAAAAGTTTTTTTTCCTTATTTCTATTTGTATTCTGTACCAAAACTTAATTAATGGTTCAAAAATAAATTTCAAAAACTGATGGTGAAAAAATTCAGTAAATAAAAGGTTAAAAAGACATTTATTGAGAAAAATTTGTACAATATAAATCAGTCAAAATATTTTCCATTATTTTTGACACCTTTTTCCCATTTTTATCCAATAAGTCTTGCAACTGATTGTCTTTGATTTTTTTTTTGATCCACCAGGTTGCTCTTTGTTACCAACATCGAAATCACGACTCTTAAATCTGAAAACCAAAACCCACAATTTGGATATGACGGAGCAGCATCACCCTAAGTTTCTAAAAATGTCTATTGAGCAAATTTCTTTAAACCAAGCAAAAAATTTTTTAAAAAAAGCAGTGAATGTCAAAAATGCAATTTGGAGCGTTTCATGATTGGGGTCTTTATACACTGAATAACTCAATAATACTAAATGGGAAAACTTGAAAAATGATGATAATAAAGTAATAGTAAATTGGTAAAATTAAAAACCATGCCGTTTATATAGATACTTCGCATGTTTACAAATAAATGTCACTGATTAAAATACTACATGCTGTCAGAATTAATTGTTAAAAAGCAATCTGTGCATATATTTTAATCAAACAATAGAATCTGTGATAATCATTGATAGTTCTTTTATGTAGATAAGTCTATACTTATATAATCAAACACACATCTTAATCACCAAAAATAAATTTGTTTATTTGGATTTGTTTTAGATATCAAACATTGTTCATCATTATAACTTCCTCATTCATTTTAAGATTTTTTTTTTGTTCATTCTTTATTTTTCTAGATTGGATTCGTCTTGATTTGTTGCTGCAAGTGACTTCAGCCCAGATCTCTACCCTCTCTACTATAATGAATTTATGAAGTATCAAGAAAATCAAATTTGCCACGACCGCTTCAATTGCCATTATTCAGAAATATCTCGATCAGGAGTTGAATATAAAGATATTTTAGTCTCTTTCGAATAAAATTATTTTACTTGCATTTGTTATCTTATAACTTTGAACTCTTAACTTTCTCATGTATGCAGAACTGGGAAAGTATAATAATCGTCAAAAAAATTCGGACTAGAGATTTTGACGAATATCCATTTTTCAGACTTACCTGAGTTCGAAAAATAAATTTTTAGAAAATATTTGTTTGTTTGAAGTACAGATAACACAAATACGCTTTGAGTTAGGCGGTTGAAATTTGGTATACAGTCATAACACAAAATTTTTATATTTATATAAAATTTTGAGTAAAATCTGTTTAGAGGAAATCCGTCTGTCAGATTGTTCGAATGTAAGTTAACACGAATGAAACGAAACAAAGAAAGACAAATGGATAAGATTTGGACACAGATTTTACATTCATAGTGTAGTCCTATCAAACATTGAGCCAATTCCAACTATGGGTTGACTGTCTGTCAATCTGTACTTTCAAAAACATATAAACTCAGTAGTTCAAAACTCAGAGTAACTTTAGTATACAGTAAACTCTCGCTACAACGATACCCGATACAACAATAACTCCCTCTACTACAATAATGTTTTGTGGTCCCGGTGATTTTGCATATAAATTAATGTTAATCTCCCCTCAATATTGCGATATTCTCTAGAACAATAAACCTCTGCAAAACGATTTTTTCAATCTAAATTTCAGTATTATTTTCTTCCTTTTTAATAATATTTTGATTTTCAAATGCTTTTTTTTTTCGTTTTCTTTTGTTATTTTTTCCGTCTATTAAGACTCATTGTGGATATTGTGGAAGTTGGTGGTAAGTAACAGAAAAAACCATTCGGAATTGCTGGAAAAAGGCCGGTCTTTGTGTTATGGAAGATAAGAAATCTGATAATGATGAAAATTCCATAGACAATGATCTCTCAGATGATCAAGAATGTGTTTTGCACATCAAAAAATCCGTATCCCAACTTGAGGAAACAAGCGGTAAAAAGTTTGGGATTAGTATAGAAGACTATTTAACAGCAGATGAAGATCTTATGGTTTTCGCAGGAGTTACTGATGAAGATATTCTCTCTGAAACTACTGATGAGATAGGAAACAATGATGAAGATGATGATGATATTGATGATGATGATGATAATACAGGTCCATCGCAGTCCTTATTGTCATCCCAGGAAGCTCTTCAATCTGTGAATTCTCTACGGACATTTTTTTCAAGCCTTCCGTCGACAAATGAAGAGCATTTTCGTGCACTAGACTCAATGCATACAGTATTGGTGAACTTGACAGTTAAAAAAATGAATAAACAAACAAAAATATTGGATTATTTTCAATAAAAAGTGTTTTCAGGTATATGAATATTTATGTGCTTATTTTCTGAATTTATCTTTTTTTTTTTTTTTTTTAGTATTTAAACCACTATTATTAGTATTTTACAAATTAATTTCTTCTAAATATAGACTTAAAAGTAGTATGTTATGCACCTTAAACTAATAATAATAATGAAAAAAAAACTCTTATTAAATGCTCAAAATATGTGGGCCCTCGATATAACAATATGCCTCTCTAAAACAATATATTTATTTGGTCCCTAAAATATTGTTGTAACGAGGTTTCACTGTATTAAATTTGATAAAGGATTTTGTGACTACAAGTGCAGTTTTGTGTCGAATTTTTACTTCAATCGGTTGAAAAAAAAATCTCTAAAATACAAGTTCAATTTTTGGATACTATTGACTCTTGCTAGGGATTAATCACCAAATTAATCGCCAAGGTAACGCGATATTTTCAGTAAAAATGCTAAATTCCAGCCAAAACTTAATATTTCGTCATTATTGTGCACCAGTGTTATATAAGGTGCTCTCTGTTATGACAAGTGTATTTGAGAGAATGCGAGAAAATATTGGGGAGACTCCTCCATCTTGTTGTTTATAGCAATAAATGTGAAATATTAGTATTCATGAAGATTTGATCTAAAATCTTTTATTGTATGTTGCTTCTTCTTCTTTCTTATTCCTGTAAGTTCAGAAGATCATCGATTATCCGAACTTCTGTGAAATAAAATCTATTTAAACTAAAACACTAAATCAATCTGCTATTACACTGAAATATGTATTTAATTTTTCAATAAAGTCTTGCAATTTTCCAGGAAAGTTATCAAAGACGGCATTAAATTCAATTTGCATTAAATAAAGTTTTGTGAAGGATTATTGCCGGGTGGTGATTTTTAATAGTTCAAAAAGTCAGTAAGACGTCAAATAAAAATAGAGAGTTATTCTTAATTATTTCAACAGTAATGATAAATTAATTCATTATATTTTCACGGAAAATGCCACTGTAAAAGTGTCTGAAAATTTTGAATTGTTGAGTAGCAGAGAGTATACCTTTAAAGAATAATTGGAACAATATAAAGGAAATAGAGAAAAATCAATAATATTCTTATCGAAAATATCTTATGAATAGCGCTCCAATAGTATTTTTTTTTAAATTTGACTAAAAAACAAATTTGGACAATATTATTGAGAAAAAAAAAGAAACCGTAATTTAAAACTGCCTTCATTAATCAAATTTTTTATTATTTGATGTATCTTTGAATATTTGATTTTTTTTATCTATCCCAGCCACTTCAGATAATTTAAGTTCTACTGTAAGATAAATTTTTAAGGATATTAATGTGAATAAAACACTTTACAACAAAAGTATTAAAAAATACTATTTCAGTTATAGACATTCTATTTTAAACACAATCACTGAAGATAAAAACTTCTTATATTGAATTTCTGTGATATCGTTATTCTCTCTTCATTCTTTTCTTTTCGAATTATTGGCAGGTATGGATAAACCAGTAGAGCAAATATACATCTTTAAATGTTCTTTTTTCCCCCATTCTTTGGCCCTGGTTGTCTGATGGTAAGTTTTCAGCTTCGATACCAGTGGGCTTCAGGTTCGAGACCCGATTTCACCGAAAAACTGTCGTGTAAGCTGGCATGGTGTACGTTGATCCGCCGAGCAATCGCGCTCCTGGTGTGGTGTTTGAATTAGGCGAGAGAAGAGGATGACAGATCAGGTGACGTCCTCGTTATCTGCCTAGGATTCGAAGTTATGAGGTTCGTCCCCAAATAGCCCTAGTGTTGCTTTAAAAACGGGACTTTAATGTAACTAAACTGACTTTTGTAACAAGGTATTTGTATTTGTAACAAGGTATAGGTATTTGTAACAAGGATAGTTCTCGGAAGAAAAATCCATTTAATCATAAATAAAAATTCCTACACCACAAACGGTTTATTGAGATTGGATGAATTATTTTTTTTATGTGCTGAGAAATATAATTTACATGAATATGCGAATCCACACCATCTGAACTGAAAATCTTTTCAAATGCAACATCTTAAATCCTTTCCAATGTAATCGTTCATGATGATACATTGTAGTATTAATGACACATATTCTTTCCTGAGTTTCCTTGAAGTATCGTGACACTATACAACCTCTTTACCATGTCTTGAGAAGATGAATAATAGAAGAATAAAAAAAGGAGACTATCACGTAATCAAACGTAACTTTATAAAGTGAACTATCACATAGAATGAAATCACCGTAGAAACGTGGTCGGTAATTTTGGAAGATCACGATTCATCATGGCTGTTTGACAGTTTCTGTCTCGTTTTTCTAATGTTTTCAAAAGAAATGCAGATGGCAGGGAGAAAATTTACATTGAAGCCCAATATTAGGGAAATATAATCTTATTATAATGCTAAAAATTTCACACCTATTTTTCATCATTTTTTCTGGATAAAAAAGTTTCATGAACTTCAACAAATATTGTAGGAGTTGTCGTGACAAAGATATAGTTCCGATGTTTTTGTTGTATTTTTAAGTTCATGCTAAGTTCAAGTTAGCATGAGAATTTCGAATTTTTATTGGTTATTCGTCAGGTTGGTTACCTTTCCTTTTTTTCAAAAAAGCATTTTGATTAATGCAATTTTATTATATTTCCTGGTATACAATTCATTACTCTCCATAAAGGTGAAAAAGTATTTAGATTATGAATTGTCGAATTAGTACGAAAAAAATCAGAAATGAGATTAGATAATGGAATAAATTATATCTCTTAATAATGACGATAAATATAGGTATGTGTGTGCCTTAGATTAGATATAAAAAAAAATCTCTATATATAGTAATAATAATGACGAATCTATGTAGATGCGTGTTTTAAAATAATTAGATGATGGAATAAATATCTGTAATTTTAAATATTAAACAGATTCTAAGTGCATGTATGCACATATTGTTTACTACCCAGATTTAATTCATACTTTAGAGCTGGCAAAATGTGGACACTGGAACATCAAAAATTTTTTTTAACCGGTAAACCATTCCAACATTTTTAACAGATACACACACTCAAAACACGTCAAACACAGTGAACTGGTTCATTAAAATGTAAGTTGAATTTTAGTGTTTTTTTGCAATATTTTACAAAAGTATTATTACATAAAAATGATTATTACAATGCTTTAAAATTCAAAGCATTGTTTTTTTCAATAATATCAATTGAATGATCTTGTAAATTTTTCCTGCAATTTTTTAATTTATCTTTGAGAAATCTTTAATGATAGGTTGCACTGAAATTCAAACCGTTTTAATTGTTTTTTCGAATATTTTATTATGTAATTTTTTCCATTGTTAAAAACTTAGGTTTCAATTTAAATTGGATTAACAGTTAATTAATTTAAAATTAAGTTGAATTTTAGCGTTTTTCCATGATATTTTCAGAAAATATTTTTCCACAAAAATGAATATATTGTATTATTTCAAAATTCAAAGCATCATCTTTTCAACGATATTAATTTAGTAAACTTGTAAATTTTTCTTGAATTTCGGCATTTTTAAAAAAGAATTTTAATTATAGGTTATCTTGTACTGAAATTCACAACAATTTCATTGTTTCATTACATATTTTATTGCGTGATGTTATTTTTCTCTCGTTTTTCCCTGCGTGATGTTAAAAGTTTTAGAAAGATTCATTAAAACTTCTGAGCATTTTACCAGAAAGACCAGTAAGAATACTCCTCTTTTTCTCTCATTATTATCAATTAAAATATTATCCTCCTATTCTTGCATAAAATTACGGATTAATGTATTGCCGTTAATGCCTTGCATGGCATTAGCGAACAGTAGCTAGGGAATATAGCTGTCTAGAGTGGATTTAATATTTTTTATCAAGCGTTTTCATCACCTTTTTTGACAATTGAATTTAACAAAACTCAATTGTCATTTAACTTTTTTGACAAAATTTGAAACGGAGGAACAATTGCTGTCACAAGATAACATGCCGAATTCCATTGATTCAAACCATTTCATTTATTAGTTAATTGCGTTTACATGCATACAGGAGCACAGACCGAAAGACTGTTAACCTTTTGACGTATTTATTTCTAAATTTGAAAAGTATTAACATTTTGGATGTCAAAATTTACTTTTTGAAGTTATCTAGTTCATTTTGAGCAGCCATCCAGGAATACATTATCCGAAAGAACCATTGAATGGAATAACGAAATTTGAAGACTAAGATGGATAAGCAAGAAGTCTGAGATGATAATTGACAGACACCTCAGTCTTCACCATAAATAATGATAATAATTCATGCAATAGTGGCCCGAATTTTACTTTTTAGTGAAAAGTATCCTCCAAACAATCATATAAAAGTGTTTATTAAATATTTTAAATGCAGTAGCGAATTCTTTTCATTATTATAAAGGCTTACTTGTGTCTCAGTGTTGTTGGGAGATAACACTCAATTGTAATTGTTTAAAGTTTTCGATAGGATAGCTTATAAGTAATAATCTATAGATATAAAGCATTAACGTAGGTGGCACAGAAATCGAGTTCATTACTATAACTACAAAAATGTTTTATACCATTTTAAGCCTTAAAAAATTCCCTTTTTAATGACACAAATATCATTTTCTTGCAGTTTTTCGTCTAACTTCAATATCATTTTTATTATTATTATTTTTTATTTTTTGCTCTATCTGATACAATGGTTTTAAATGCCATTATGAAATTCAAATTCCCCATCAAAACATTCAAATCATGTGGTTTTGTCGATTATTAAATCTTTAATATGAATTTTATTTTTCAATTCATTTTGTATTATATACACTTTATAAATTGCATTGAATTGTTTTAGTTGAATTCTTGAGTTTTAGTCATCAAATTTAAGGTGAAATGCTTTTTTTAAATGCATTCTATATAAATATTTAACAATCTCAAAAGTCAATAATCTAGCCGAACGAATTGGTTTCCAAAGGCCTCTAGTTCTTAATATTTCGTTGTAGAGAACAAAATATTTTAATTAGAGAGGAAGGCATGATACTACTACAATCAGATCAAGCATTTTCACGCTTCATTTGCAAATATTTTATTTTGAATAACATTTATTCATTCAGTTTTTCAATTTTAAAAATTAAGGAAAGTCCATGAAGAAAAAAAAAATATAAAGTTTAAAAGGTTGATGTGAGGAAAACTGAATTTTAAAATACACTAAACAGTATCCTGTTGCTATGTAAGCACAAATTTTGGAACCGAAATGAAAACAATTCTAGAACTCTAACTTTCGCTTTAAATTACTATATTGGTTCTTCATTTAAGTGGATAACATGATTAGAGATGCACAAATTTCTGGCGACATGAAGTTCCAAAGTATTTCGAAATCAATCTTGTCTTCCAAACTTATTTAATCGGATTATGAATTTAAGACACGTTTCTCCGATACAACTTTCCATCTCCCAGCGTAAGTTAAAATTAAACAATTAATCCCTCCTATGATCTGACTGGAAGACTGATTTAGATTCTATTGGAAAATATTTTAAGAGAGTATGTTAAAATTCCTCGAAACTTTCCAAAGATAATCTGATTTAAGATTTATCTTCAGTAATTATAAGCAAATGATTACGAGTTTAATTGAAGACAAAGTTTTCTATTATTAACAGTCAAATCAATATTTTTACTTAGTTAAGAAATCACTAAAATATGTTTATGATCTGAATTTTAAAATATTGAAGAATGCTATTACTTTATTTTCTGAAAGAAGTATACGCTCTTTCTAATTAACTACGAATAATTAAATGTGTAGAATACTTGGGGAAAATATTTAAATTCGTTTTAACCAAAAATTTTGGGTGAATTTTAAAAATTGTTCACATGTAAGAAGTGAAATTCTCAGTTAATATGGTTAAGAAAATTTTAAAAGTAAGATATATAAATATTAATGAAATTAAATTGAAATATTCTTTTATTGTTCCAAAATTTTTTGTCTACTTTCTTCTCTTAAGCTTACTCTCTACTTTCTAGTATACTTAGAGCAGATAAAGTACATTAATCAAAAAAATTTGAACTCGAGATTTTAAAGAACCCCTAGATTTTAGAACATATTTAGTTCGAAAACCCTATTTTAGGAAATTGTTCAATTGCCTGTATATGACAAAGACACCTCAAAGACATTTTAAGCAAAATGACTGAAATTTGATATACATCCTTTATTAAAAAATTTGTAGATTTCTATCAAATTTTGAGTAACTTCTGGTGATGGGAAGTCTGTCTGTCAGGCGGTAGAGCGTAAGTTAGCAGAATAACAACAAAATGAAGAAATCCAAATAAATAAACTAAGGTACATAGAGTTTTACATCGATAGAGTAGACACCTACAAATTGAGTTAAACCTAACAATGGATCCATCGTTTGTGGGTTTGTTCTTTCATAAACATGTAAATGAGATAGCTAAAAAAAATAGACTTAAAAATAGTAAATTTGGTATGGGGTTTTGTGACAATCGGTGCAGTTTCTATTAAATTTTTGTTTCAGTTTTATGGGGAAAAAGTGTCTAAAACACAAAATTCTATTTCCTTCTGCTATTAACTGCATGCCAGAGACTAATCTCCGGAAAAAAAAACTCGCCAAAAATGACACAATAAATTCAATAAAAATGATAAATACATGCCATAGGTTAATAATTCGTTTTGTCTTATTAAACCTTTCTTATGATTGCATTCTTTTGCAATTTGTTTGAAAATAAACGAGGCATCTATCAAAACAAATGTGCTTTTAACCGTCAGGAAATTAATGATATCCACCCAAATTTTTTTTCAATATTTTGCATTATTAAATTAAACATTATAACATCATAATTTACATAAATTAATAATTATTATTTGCATAAATAAAAATTTTTTAATTTGAGTAAATGAGTAACAGTAATTTGCAAAAATAAAATCACTTCTAATTTGCCTAAACAAAACAAAAATAAATAAAAAAAACGCGTAATAATTTGTGTAAATAAATAATATTAATTTGAACGAATTAAAAAACACATAATAATTTGAATAAATAAATAAACACATAATAATTTGCGTAAATTAAAAAACAGAGATAATGTGTATAAAAAAAACAATAATTTGCATAAATAAAAAACAATAATAATTTTTATAAATAAATAATAATAATTTGATGAATAAAAACATTTTAATTTGCGTAAATAAATAATAATAATATTTATAAATAAAAATCTGCATGAATCAAAACCACAATAATTTGCATGAATTAAAAACATAATAATTTTCATAAATAAATAACTATAATTTACATAAATAAAAACATCATAATTTTTATAAATAAATAATAATAATTTGCATAGATAAAAAACCCATAGTAATTGATATAAATAAAAAAAAAACATAATAATTTACACAAATTAAAAACACATAATAATCTGTATGAGTAAAAAAAACATAATAATCTGCATAAATAAAAATACAATATAATTTTCATAAATAGCTAGTCTGGTTTTACTAAATTTTATCTCTTTCTTTGTAAAGTTTTGATTTCGATAGTTTCTAATCAATATTCTTTTGCAGTTTCCGCTAAGGAAAAAGTCCGATTCCTTATACAAACATAAAATGTCAACATTAGAATTTAAATGAAAATCATTGTTGAACTTTTGAAAAGGCACCAACAATATATTGTTCATTTATGGCTTTCAAGAAAAATGGGAAAAGCTTGAAGGATCACCCAGTATTTTGGCGGAATTATAGTTGTGTAACTTTGTTCATTCTGTTAGCTAAATGACGCACATAAAGAGGAAAAATTAAAACAGTGTTGCACCTGAATTCCCCAACCAAAAGTGTAATAAGGAAATAAAGTGACAAATCAAGTATTCACGGAACTGATAGTAGAACGCAGTAAGTTCTCAGCGTATAACAGTAAAATATGTTTAGCTCACCAATCTATTGGTCTAAAGCAGCTAAAATTTATTTATTATTTTAGGTTATTAAGATTCTAAATGGCCATCCTTTTGTCAATAAGAGAAATAATTCGTTTACCTTTTTTTTCTCAGGTATAATCTTGGCATTTATTTTAAATTTCAATTTTATTCACGAAATTCTTATGAAAGTTAATAATTCAGGCGCTAGAAAATTTCAGCATCAACACAAAATATTCCGCTCTTTATCAAATTAACGTTATTTTTTAACAGTTGTTTGTCTGATCTATATATATCATTCTCAGTACTTCAATAACTATATTTTTAATTTCATGTAAGAATATATAAACTTAAATATACTGTATTTTAAATCTATCCCATTGTTGATATTTATGGATAGATTTTTAAATTTCTGCGTTGCTTCGTTTAGATAGTAAATTATTTTAGACACAGAAAATTTCTGGTGTAAATAATGGAGTAGTTTCATACTGGTAATCAGTTCATTGAGAAAACCCAATTTAATTTTGGAATCCAATACACACATTGCCGGAGATAAAAGGACAGGTATGACTGAACAGTGTAAAACAACGTACATAAATTATTGTTTGATATACATAGTTACGTTTGCTTTACATCTTAATTTGTTTACTACTTCGAAGGCTTCATTTCTCAAAGTATATTATTCCTTTCATGGCCTTTATCCAGATATGTAAATCCTTATTTTTGTATGCAACAGTTTAAAATTAATTGAGCTGCAACTGTCATAAGAGCATTAGAAAGGTTTAAAGTAAGAAAGAAAGAAAGCTTAATTAAAGATATTTTATACATGCCTAGAAATTGAATTACTTTTGAATATGTAATTGAGAAAAAAGAAAGCAGAAGTTATAAGAAACTGAAAAAGGGATTTTTTTAAATATTTTAAAATAACTTCAACATGACTAAAAATAAATTGTTTGTAATCTTATCCATATCTACAAATAGGCTGCTGAAAATTTGATTTCATTTCATTCCATTGATGTTCAAAGGCAAGTATATCAAAAATTGACATCAATCTCAGAATTTGAGTCATTATATAATACACTCCAGAATATTTGGCCTAACGCGACCGAAGGACTGGCGGGATAACAAAAGAACCCCGGATAGGCTTGAGTTCTATGGACTCATTTCTTTGTTAATCAATACCAGAAGATAAAAGTTTTTACCCAAACCCTCTGTTATAAAACATATTTTCCCATTTCTTATTGAGTACTAATATTCTCTATTTATCTCAAATCACATAGAATGTGAATTTACGAATACTGTATGTAGTGTGCACTTATAATCAGGAACAGTGGCGGCAATAGAGGTTATTTACATACTGACGAAACAATGAACAAAAGCCTAACCGGTTGAACGCCTGCTTTTTCTGCCACAATTTGTATTATGCCCATGATACCTAAGATAATCGTAATAGACGTTTACTTATAAAGCCTATCCAATATTATCAATGCAATGCCTTGCTCCCCCAACCCTTTTAATTTCGATAAATGAAAATTAGGTAGGATGGTACAGAAACCGGATAGTCACGAATCGGATACGCGGGATTATACTGTAATTAAACGAACTGACATTCCTTCAATTGTACATTATTGCTAATAGGCTTATGAAAAATACCGCTATGTGTTCGAACATTTTAATCATAAAGGGCAAGTATTTGTTTTTGTTCAGATGAAATTCAAACTGCAAGATTGAAAATTTTTAAATACTTTAAATAAAGCATCTGCAATTTAGACCAATAGTATATGGGTAATTTATGAATGTCAATAAAAATTGATTCAGAAACAAATTTTTATCGTGTAGTCTCACCTACTTTTGTTGAATTATAAATTCTAGAATAGTCTAGGCAGAAAATAATATTTTTAAAATGTTCTCCATGCACTTTGTTTACTTTAACTCATTTACTAAAAGTCGAAGTATGTTTCGAATTTTAAGTTTTCTAGTTTTAATGAAGTAATTCATAAGTGTTAAGTGTCCATTATAAGTTCAGTCAATAATACAATGCATATCTTATAAAAAAATAGTGTCGTCGAATAAGATTGCTCAAGACTGTAAGGAATTAAGCCACATTTATCCTGATAGGAGCAAATTATACTTCCCAAATGGCTTCACATCATATAATTTAAATAATTTGATCATCCTAAGCAACAATTAAGAACATATTGCATGACTTTTCACAATACTGAAGATGGAATAATAATTTATCTGTTATCGCTATTATTCGTTATCATCATGACCACTTTTTATAATATCATTCAAAGATAATTGACTATTTACATTTACATACAAGTGTGTTGCCCAGGAATAATTATGTAATATTCACAGTAAATAATGACCATAATTGTTGGGAAAAATCGATTTAATGTTGTACTGAAGTTTATTATTATTAGCTTCTGTGCACTTTTTCAAGTAGCTACCATAAAGTATTAAGGTGTTGTCAAGGTTTACTTATTCTTAAAGCAGAAGGTAATTTTTAAGTTTGGCCTCGAAAAGCCAATTTACTTAAGAGATGAAATGCCATGATAAGTAAAGAATTTGAGTTTTTTTCTGAACAGACTTTCATTCAAAGTAGAAATGAAAAAAATAATAGACATGAATGGATTACAACTGAAGTTTGTGTTTGAATTTTTGAATTGATTATTTGAACTCTGTGATTTAAAAGTTTTAAAATGTTTGAAATCAGAACTTTTAACAAGAGCAAACTATTTTATATGTGATAATGGAAGGATTGCAAATACTGCTAGCATTTAAATTTAAAGTATTTTAATCTGATAATACTAACAACAACATCAAGAAATGATTCTAAACCATAGAATTCTCTTTTAAAATACCTGTAATTTTTTTAAAAAAGTTGTATGAAAAGTTTTATCGAAGAATTAAGGATTTAACGTTGTTGTTACCTAGGACACTTTTCAGGCCGATGACAGAAATCTGTCAATGATTTAAGCCTAAATTAGCGTCCCTTGTTTTTCAGAAGCGCCAACGGCATGACTTAGCTATTTCATGCTTCACTCATTCGCTTGCACAACCCCTTTTTACACGGGAACATTCAAACAACTCACAGATAGAACAACCATACCCGAAGCAATCCGTTCGTTTCAGTATTTTGATACTACCACTTCTCGACGGTTTTATCTAACTAAGGGAAGGGAGACAAATGGAAGGATGTGCGCCATTTCCGGAATTTGTTTCATTGTTAAATGCAAACATCTCCGCCTTTCCTCTTCCCTCTCACCCCTATTTTGCCGAATTAAACCCACCGTAAAGCATGCTCAAATGCGCGGAGGGTTTTCAAATCCGTTGGTGAACAATGCATGAGTGATTTAAAATACATTTTGGCTAAAGAAAATGAATCTAGCGAAAAAAAGAATTTAAGGATTTTAAAATTATGTAAACTATTAAAATGATTGTAAAAACTATTATTATCAAATTTGCGAAATTTGACTAATACACCGAAAATTCATCACAAATTTCAGTCTTTTGAAGGATTCATTGAAAAAATAAAAACAGATATGTACTATAAAAGACTTTCTTTCAAACAACTGTTAAATTTTTAAACTGTGAACTTTTACATTTTTCTAATTCAGTTAAGCGCATAATCAAACCAAGAATTATTCTAAAACGGTAGAATGCTTTGGCAGCAATTCTATTGTTTTTTTTAATCTAAAAAATGGTAATGGAAAAATGATTTGTTTATAAGCAATCTCATTATAAGGCATTGCCTTAAAATATATACAGTATACTCTTTAATATCTGGCTTAATGTGGTGGAAGAGCATGCTGGGTAACAAAAAACAAGGGTAGGGTGAAATTATATGTTCTTTGCTCACCAAAACAAAAAGACAAAGTTTTCATACAAAAGCTCACTATTACAATACTAATTTATTCACTTTTTTTTTATTGAAAACTGAGCCCTCCATGTATCTCAAACCACACAAAAGTGAACTCAGTCGAGTGTTAGGGAATCGTAGGAACAGTTGCTGGTAAACGTGACGAGTTAAACTAGAAGGTTCTGTACACGTCGTTTATACACTGAACTGCAAGAATTTATTAGAATAAAAGTAAGTTAAAGTATATAAATGGTTCTTATTTTAACATGCCTAACTGAAATACAGGAAACATAAACAATACCAATGCAACGCCTGGCCTTTCTTCATTTAATTACAATAAAAGAAAACGAAGCCGGATAGTTATGATCTGGATACTCGAGAGTGTACTGCAATTTCACTCTAAATATAATCTCCATAACTAAACAAAAAACCTTTCGAAGGGCATTTGTACTTAATTTTTAAAAAATTCCAAGAAAAATAAATTAAAAAAATATATAATGAATTCTAATTAATTATCGGAAAATCAGCTGTCGGAAATATACAATCCACAATTTAACTATGACTTACTAATTGGTGATCTTTAGATGAGATATTTTGAATTATCATTCATTTGAAGCATCTCTCTGCTATTATAAATTAAAATCATGGCTAGATGATGAAATAAACATTATCTTACAGCATTTTCCAGAATTTAGACTATACATCTACATCGGAAAATTATATTTGATTTTTAGTCTCTAAAGATTAACAATCAATTAAAAAAACAGGACATTTTTTTGGTAAACGGTAATAATATTTTTTAAAATGAAAGGTCATTTAGTTCTTTAAAAAAACTACATTTATTATCAAATTCATATAATTATAAACTGCTGTAAGAAGCCTCCGCTCTTTCGCTTTATTTTTAAGTGGAACTGAATAGAATTTTTTTATTTTATACGAGAATACGATAGAATTTTCTTATTAAAAAATCTAAAAATTTTAATCTTATAAGCATTTGATTACATTGAAGATCTTGTAACGCCTTGATTCATATCACTCCTAAAACAGTATTTGAAATTTGACGATTTTAAAGTGAAAACTATGAATTCAAAAAAATTATAAGTATCAAACATTAAACAATGTAAAAGGCAATTTCAGGTATTCTATTTTATATATTGTATTTTAGATAACAGCATCTATTCTGTCATTCCATGTCAAACATATATTTCAATAACAAATATTAAAAGAATCTGATCTTTTAACCTGATTGTTATTAAAGAAATGTAAATTTAGAAATAGAATCTCATATTCTGACATATCAAATCAAAAAGCATTTATTCGGTTCTTGGTAAATTTTTAAGACATTTCTTGGTAATTGATCAAAATATTTTTTTAAATAAATGATAATTTAGTTATTATCAAATTCATATAATTATAACAATGCCATAAGGGGCATTCGTCTTTTCCGTTTAATTTCAAATGGAGCTAAATAGAAAAAAATCTAAAAATGTTAGTCTAATAAGTATATGGGTGCATTCAAAATCTTGTAAAACTTTGATTCATTAAACTCCAAGAATAGTATTTGAAATTTGACGATTTTAAATCGAAAACTATGAATTCAAAAAACATGAGCATGTAAATAATACATATTCTATATTATGTGTTGCGTTTTACTCAATAGCCTCTATTCCACTATTCTATTTCAAGGATATATTTCAGTAACATATATTAAAAGAATCTGATCTTTTAACCTGAATGCCATTAAAGAGATATAAATTTAGAAAAAGAATCTCATAATCTGACATATCGAATCATTGTTGACAGGTCCTTTGGCGGGGCCCCTTAATAGCCACAAAATGTAAGTGCCCCTTCTTACAAATTACCGCTAATACTTAACCCTCAGAGTCACCATTCTACCATTTCGCGTTATATATCACTGAACGGTATTGTTATTTCGTGCCTGAACGATCGTCCTTGTCTTCGTGACTCTAGCCAACCATCGGTCTTTCAAACGTGCTAAAGATGGGGCCCCTTTTTTGGGGACACAACAGATAAAAAGAATTAAATGGAATGGAATGCATATAAGATAGGGCACTGCTGAAACCTTACGGAAAATAGTGAAGGATATAATTATTGCCAATTTTTGAAGACCATGTTATTGTTCGGGTAACATTTCCAGTCGTGCTACGTTGTTAGGGTAACTTTTAGTGCTACAGGAGAGCTTCATTCGTATAAAATGTATTTGAAGCACGATTATGTTGCCTTATCAGAGAGATATCAAATGGAAGCTTTCTAAATACTAATGAAAGTAGTAATTTTAACATTAATTGAGTTCTAATAGTGTCTTTTGTAAGAATTTTCTACCGCAAGCATATTGCTGACCAGATACGATCCATGATAAATACATCTATGGCTCATGCAATGTAAAAGTAGGCAAGTGGCAGTGTAACAAGCAACTAAAAAAAATCTTGGCTTAATTTAAATTTTTGAAAATCTCATTTCATTCTTTATTTTTTACAGAAATAATTGTTATTCGGATATAACAGGGGTTCCAATGCATGCAGCTTCAAAAATTCGGAATTTCCAGAATCATGAAATTTGAAAATATTTTTTCTTAAAATTTTTTTCAGGATATACAAGGTGACCACAAAGTTTTTCTTTTATACAAAAAAAAAAAAAAAAAAAAAAAAAAAAACACTGTCAAATATCTGATATAGTTTGGCATATGGTGTTTTAAAACGATTAAAAAGATTTAATAAAATTACTTATATTACTAAATTTCAATGTGAGAACATTGAGTCACTTTGATATCAAGGATGTATTAATTTTCTCGACAAGTATTTTCCAATATTTAGGCTGTCACACTAGACGCAACATAAATTTGAATGAACAATACCTTCAATTGCAAAACACTTCGTCTTTTATATAAATACCAAAATCAACATTAGACAGTAATGACCGACATGAATTTACAATAAACATTTTTATTTTCCTTTATCGATGCTATTTTAATAACCATTTGGAGTAGTCTCTCCAAACGTTTCTTGCATACATTCTAATAAAACTGTCGTGGCAGAGAACGCTTTACATGGTAGTGGCATACATTAATTACGAAATATTAAAACTTTCGGAAATAATTTATCTTGTTATTCTTAAACAGTTTAATGGCAATTAGTCAGTGGCATGCAGTTAATAGTATACAAAAATAGAAATGCGTTTTAATACACATTTTTCTTAAGATAATGAAAAAAATTGATATAAAATTACAATTCTAATCACAAAACCTTATATCAAATTTTATATGCTTAAGTCACTGTTGCTTTAATTGCTGCGCTTTCATGTTTCTCAAGCTACAGGATGACAGACAATTAAACATTAGTTGGATTTAACTTAAAATTTGTTAGGTGTCTATACTATAGATATTAAATCTATGTACCGCATTTTATCTATCAAGTTCACTTTATTATGTAATGATCATGTTAACTTATATTTGAATTGTCTGACAAACGACATATTATACTCAAAATTCCATAATCTACAAACTTGGTTTAAGTACCATATACAAAATTTTAATCATCTAGCTCAAAGAATTTTTGAGTTATATTTGCCATGAACAGATGGACATATTCCAGTAAAGGGGTTTCTCGAATTCAGAAAGGTCTAAAATGTAGAGATTCGTCAAAATCTAGAGTTCAGATTCTTTTTATTATTACTATACTTTCTCTTTACTATGTATATGAGAAAGTAAAATCAAATGAAAAATCTTAGTATCTGCATTATTTGAATTATCCGACAAATAAAAAAAATTAATATCGCTATAACTCTACAGTTAAAAATTTACATTATTTTAAACTAAGGCTATTTCATTATACACTGAAGTGACAAAAGTCATGGGATGACTGTTAATATCGTGTCGGTCCTCCTTTTGCCCGGCGAAGTGCAACAACTCGACGTGTCATGGAGTCCACAAGTCGTTGGAAGTCCTCTGCAGGAATATTGAGCCATGCTGTCTGTATAGACGTCCATAATTGTGAAAGTGTGGATGGTGCAGGAGTCTGGGCACGAACGGACCTTTCGATGATGTCCCATAAATGCTCGATGGGATTCATATCGGGCCATCTAGGTGGCCATATCATGCGCTGGAATTGTCCGAAATGTTCTTTAAACCAATCGCGAACAGTTCTGGCCTGGTGACATGGCGCATTGTCATCCATAAAAATCCCATCGTTGTGTGGGTACGTGAAGTCCATGAATGGCTGCAAGTGACCCATGCGTCTAGCTCCAACAAACATTCCACGTTCAAAGTCTGTTAATTCTCGTCGTGCCGCCATAAATCACGAAAAACCTGTTCACACGAATAACTTGAACACAAATGAAAGCTCTGGAAAACGAACTGCGCATTTGTACTTTTTCGCTGCGATACTACTGCCATCTGTATATTTGCATATTGCTATCCCATAACTTTTGTCACTTCAGTGTATATATATATATATATATATATATATATTGCAAATTACGGAAGACTTTATAATCATTACGTGCATAAGGCTTAAAGATAGTTAATTTAAGCAATATAATTGTTATAATTTTTACTATATGTTTCGTATTAAAAGTTATTAAATTAATTTCTAATATAAATATTATACATGAGGATGATCCTTATAAGTAAAAAAAAAAAAAAAAAAAAAAAAAACTTACAACATTTTTTTTTTTAAAAATATTATTTTTTAATGATTAATGTCTGTTTTTCTTACTTAAATGAATTAATATAAAATGTTAAACAAAATGAATTAAATGCAAAAATCCTAAAATCTTAAATTTAAAATTTTTTAATTAAGAGATTCAAATAATTGGCCAGAAATAATTAACACACCTAAAATAATTTTTATCTTAATTTAATATAATATTTAGGACACAAAACTGAATATTTAACACTTTACGAACTGAAATATATAAATTCAGAAAATGGCTTTTATATAAAAAGTTTCATATTTAATATTTTCACACATTGGATACGAGACATATATTTGAATTATTAAACAGTATACTTTCTTAAAAACTACAAAACGCAGAGAAAACTTGAAATGTTAAAAAATGTCCTTTATCTATTCTATTTGTTTCAAAAACATGCCTCAATTCATCATTCTTGTAGCTTTTCTCTGCCTCCTTTTTTTTCATTTTTAAACACACTTGAAGTCAAGGCAAAACAGCCAGTAAATCTTAACTATTCCAATTAGCTAATTCTCCATTCGAAATGATTAATGATAAGCAAATTAAGTTATTCAAATCTTATTGACAATTGATTGTGTTCAATGAAAATATAACAGTTATTTGCTCAATAATAAATAACTTCGTGACTTTTCTCCAAACGTAATGACTATAAGATAACGATCCGATTTTTTTTTTTTTCAATTTTCGTGGCCAGCTAATGTTGTAAATAGAAGAAATAAAATTACAGCTTTCCGCATATGCGAAGTATTGTTTTTTTTTCTCGTAGGGTTGTAATTTAGATGTTTAAAAGATTTCGAGAACTCTCATTATTTATTATCATTCCTAATCTGTTTATCTGCAATTTGACAGCTGTATGAAACTCATTTTCAAAAAAGCAAATCAGTTCCGAAGTGGAACATGTTTCTGTCAAAACATTTCTTAAGACAAAAATCTTGTGTAATCGTTTGTTTAATTTACCATTCTCTCTAATGAAATAGTTCGTTTCTTTCAGTTTTATCATTTTTTTCTCCACATTCTAATATTTCGAGAATATGAAAAAATTCTTTGACATAATTTTAAAATGTTTAAAATATTTTAGAGTGTGATAACACAGTTAATTACCTTTACATGAAGTACAATTTAAGAAAACAATTATGTTGTTAAAATTATCAATTAAGTATTGAAAATTTAGAAAGTACTTATTTTAATCTTTATCGGAATGGCAACAGCTGTAAAGATTTTTAGAAACATTTGCCGGGTTTGCACTCTGAAAGTAAGCAGCTCATGCGCAGAAGGTACAAATTTGTGTTTTCCACATTTTCATACGATAGATTCAGACATTTCATGCTTGTGAATAAATTTCAGTTTTAATTTTATCTTTTTAATATTTTTTTCTTTTTCACTGAAAATTATTTTAATTAATAATTTAATAAAATTAATTATTTTTCTTTTTTACGACATATCGTATTGAATTACTGGTTATTTACACAAATAAACAAGATAAAATAAAAAATAAAAGATCAAGATACCTAAATTTAACTATAAAAAGAAATGGCAAATAAAATATTAAAAAAAAACTTCGATACAGAAAGAAGAAAGCGCAAAAATATGTCGGAATTAATCTGTAATAAATGATCAATTTTTCTCATTCCAAAACGCTCCCCCCCCACCAAATTCTACAAACTTAGACGCAGTGAGAGAAAAATACATTATTGTGGTATGTTGTTGTCCTGTCAGGACCATTACTTATCATGAGTCCGAACAGTATTTTTCAGTGCATGCCTTATTGGTCATATTATAACTGGCCGAGTGAGAACGTGGCATTACATGTTATAAAGTTTCAGAAAAAAATTATTATGATTATGGATTGAATATTTGAATATATTGTTTGTATTTGTCTTTATATTTATCAGAATGGCAACTTCTAAAAAGAGTTTTGGAAAAAAAACTTTATATATATATGCAATAATTATGTGAACACTAGATTCATATTCCAGTGTTAAAATGGTGAAAATTTTTGCAATTGAAAGATTTGCTGCAAAGAGGATGTAGCTCCAATTGGGGGGATTTAATGTTACATGTATTATGTCAGAGTTACATGTGGTAAAAAAAAAAACAAAAAAAAATTGTTCATTTTGTGCCAATAAGATGTAGCTCCAATCTTTGTTCTCACTTTTCTCAAGGAATAGAACTTCCTGTCTCATTGGAATTTAGAATTTTCAGATGTATTGGTGCCATGTTTTAGAATTTTCAGATGTATTGCTATTTCTCTAATTGGGGCTGCCTCTTTTTTGCAGCAAACCCTTCAATTCTTCTTTGTCCTTGATGAGCGAAAGAATAAAAATTATAAAGAAAGGAGGAGACTTAGTTAATAATATTGATTAAGTTATTAATGTTGATTAACTAATACATTTACTTTCCTTGTGATCCAATATTTAACTAATCAACAGTTTAATCTAAATCATGTCCCAAAAATTTAGTGATGGCGTGTATATTCGTCAAAGACAGAGTATTAGTAATGTGAAATCATGTTGTAATGAAATAATCCTTATTTTTTCAATAATCACATCTATTTATTTACTTAAATTAACATACACTTTTTGTATACGAAAGAAACGAAACATAAAAAAATAATTTATTATTTTAATTTGTTGTTAGAGATGGTACAACGCATAATGGAATTTATTGAATGGTCTAAAACAAATTTATGGCTGTCTAATTGCTACTGAGGTGACTAATTCAACACTGCTGTGTTGTATTAGACACCATAATTAGTCAGCTGTAATTCACATTACACGTGGTTTTTTTGATGAAAATTATGAATAATCTTTTATTTGTTCCTTTGATTTTGACTTACTCTCTAAATATTTTACACATTCATCTCGCAATTTACGAATATATTTGAGTTTCTTCTAAAATTGTAACTCAAACTGTAAATTGTCACTACTTACTACTCCTGATGAATAAATTCGACATAATGCAAAATTTTCTCTTTTTCCATTATGAGTATATTCGTCAAAAACAGCTAACAGGTAAATACTTTATAAAGTAATTTTGTCATATTTGATTATAATTCTAACAGAAATCATAGTAATCTGCATTTTAACCTCTAGTTTTATTTCTTATTTGTGGAGTGATTATTTGATTTAGTTAAAGTAAAATTTAATTTGAATTAAATGCTCTCACCGATCAAAAGTGTTACCTAATAGCCTGTTATTGAACGCAGAAATATACTTCCACCCCCCATTTCCATAAAAAAAATAGAACATTCATTTTGAAGCTGTATTATTTCATTAAAAAAAACATGTGATCTATAAATTTTATTCTTAGAAGAAAATTTTTAAAGGAAGTTGTTTAGAAAATATGCTTTTTCAAAAAAGGAGACACGAATTTATCCTACTACTGTCTTTTTTGAAAGAACAGATACTCAATTAAAATGGTTTGGTAAAATTTATTTTTAATGTCACTGCAAAATGTCGAATATCCGCGTATGGTAGTTGATTGTAGTGGTACTGAGATGTCACTCTTCACTGCATTTCTATGTTATTTTCCTTCGCAGACTTGTTACATGAACTTAAGTTTTGGAAGATTTTATTTGTGATGATTTTGCAATAAACTTTAAAATTTTTTTCCAGTTATTAATTAAAAGCATTTATCAGGGATTTTGTCTCAAAGTTATGCAAATCTCTTTTACATCAGTTGAAATCCTAGCATTGTTATAATTGAAATATGAAAATTATGAAATCATTAAGAAAAAATATGCTTTGAAGAAATAAAATGTAAGACTAAATAGAGATGAATTGTTGTACAAACCTGTGGAAGACGCTTCACTAAAACTGTCTCGCATGCTCTCTAACATATGTATCATCACCCAGCGGCCTTAGTTAAGAAAGAGAACATCTTGTATTATTGCACGGGTGCACAGCTGCTTTAATTTAAAATTAGGGAAGATCGTAATGTTTTTCTATGATTACTGGCAAAAATATTATTTTCAAAAATAAATTTTTGACCATTGGAAATTTGTATTTTTAATGATGATAATTTTATAATCATATGAATGTTCAATCAATTTTGTCAGTTAAAAGCACGATATCTTACCTAATTCCAATAATAGATTACATTATTATTTTTAAATCTAAACTAATTTCATTACATACTTAATCACGGGAGTTTTTTATCACTGTTGAAAGCTCAAGAACAAGAATTCTGATTAATAGTTATGAGTTTGCAAGAAAAATAAATAGGTAAAGTTATCATATCACGGAATTTAAAGGATAGAATAAACCACACATATACATTTTTAGTAGCACTGCGACATCAGGAAAGTGGTCTACATTAGAAATGTCCATATGCACAATTTATGAAACAATTAAAAGAATTCCATATTACTGCTGGAGATGGAATAATAGGCATAGAATTATATCTAAACGATTTAAATAAAATTAGAGGCAGTCAATAGCTTTGGTTAATCTGCTGGTCGTCAATGGTGATTTTTTCAAAACAATTCTCAATTATGCAGACAATTTTCAATTATTTAAAAACAGAAAATTGTCGCTTCACAAGGTTATTGAAAACTGTCTCTTCACTCACTTAATTTAAATTTTTCTAAATTTTACAAGAGGAATTAAAAACTGCATTCGTGTCAACCAGCAAAGGGACCGTGGTGGCCTGGAGGTAAAATGTTGGCTTCAGGCACGAGACCTGATTCCATGGAAGAACCATTGTGTTGGTGGATGTGGTGTACGTTAAATCCGTCAGGCCAAACGTCCTCACACTGGTTGGTGTGGATATTTCGAAAACGTGGGTGCCGCATCAGGTAACGTTCTCGTCATCTGACGCTGTTCAAAATTACGAGATCTGTAACAAAATAGTCTTTGCGTTGCTTTAAAATGTGATGTTAATATTACGGAACTGAACTCTCAACTAGCAATCAATAAGACAAGTTTGCATTTTCAAATCTGACAAGATCATAGGAAGGTAAGTATCTATAAAATATCCAAAAACTGCTTTGTTCTTGTTACGACAAAAATTACGCATATAATATTTTAATTAAAGAAAAATACCATTTATGACAAATTCGAACAAATATAAACGATTCTCGAATCAATATGCATTTGATACTAAAACTATTTTTAAGATATCACTAATATCTTTTCAATGTTCATTTTGTAATTTTGTGAAGATCTAACTTGCTTTAGTGTAAATGCATTAACTATAAAGTAAAAAAAATATGCCCAAACAATTTAATTCTGAGAAGCATAAGAACTATCATAAGCATTATACATGGTTTTTAGAATACCAATTAACCAAATCTGCAGTTGAATTAAAATAAATGGTTATCCAGTATTACATTAAAGTACAAGTTTTGCTATGCTAGAATCTTACGAAAGATCGTCATGAATTCAAAGAAAAATTCTAGCGTGTTTTCCCACTGAAAGCGACCTCTGACTATTTATTCTTAAAGCTCATCAAATTTGGCACTTGACTGGGTAAGCAAATACGCCATAAAGACAATATATAAATCTTACTCGAGAAAGTAACACTTTCAGATAAGATTACAATAATTTACAACTCAAATCCATTTAGCACTTTGGTGTAGGGCTGCCATTTCAAAGAAAAAGAAAGACAATTCAAATACCTCCTACAGAGAAAAGCAGGTAGAAATGGATTTTAATTCTTTGAAGCATTCTACGAGCCAGACTTCCTTATCGTGTCCTATGGACTTACTCTGAATCATTAAGTAGTCTTTATCGAAATGATGGCTGCAGTTGACGCTGAATTTTTGCAACAAGTCGCTTGATTTGATTTGAATTGTCTCTGTTTGGATGCTTTCGGCTGCTGCTATACGTTAAAAGAGTAATTTGATATGCTGTTCTCGTTTGGCAACCCTTCCTTAACCCTGTCTTAGAAAACCTATTAGACCTATTTTGGAGACAATTATTGAAAAACACTTCTATAAAGCAAGGTTCCTCTGATAAGAGGTATCCGACGAAGTGCCGATGTCATCTCTTTGAGCCCTTCATTGATATTTATGAAAGGCGGCATGAAATGTTCATGAAAAACATAACCCATCAGAACATAGCTGTTATTTTTTTTCGTGCAAAAAAAAAAATTGTGATAAACTTGGTCGAAACACTTAAAATCCATCAGTCTCGGCAATCATACATTTGTGGATCAATTTTTTATAGTAAAATAAGATATTTGTATTCTTTTAAAAAATGTTATTTGTAAAAGTGATTCGTGCGTTTATAAAAAATACAACACATGGGTGGATTATAGTTAAAAGTCTGTATATGACGTGGAAAATTCACTTTTAGCGCAATGAATCAATCGTACGAAATCTCAGAAAAATAATTGAGACGTTAATAATTGAGTACGTTATCTAATAAACCTTTTCTTCATATCGTTAGTATTCTCTATGAATATTCATATTCATACACACGCATAATTCAATTACAGAACACTTTCAAAGCTTCTATTATATTAGCTTTCTATCACTGTGTATGTATGGTTTTTCTGAGAGAATATTAACTATTTGAAGGAAGGATGGATAATGGTAACAATTAATTACGCATACTTTGAATAAAGCATGTGTTGATTTTCTCACAAGATAAAATTGTTTTCTAAAGGATTTATTAGCCAAGATAACTTGTACAACAATTTTAAATCAACTAATTTCTTGTACGGTTTTTTTTTTATTTTTATTTTGAGCAAACCAATGGAATAGAGAATTAGAAATTAATGTTTAAAATTTCAGAAAACAGTTATGATAAAAAAAAGAGAACAAGTTCTTTTAGAAAATCTATTATTATTCAGAAAACACTGATTCAACCGAATATAAACTATTATGTTCCAAAAACATGTAACTACAGATTGAAACAAAATGAATAAAATAAATGAAAATAAATCTGAATAAAATAATTGAAAAATAAAATGAATAAAATAACTGAATGAAAATAAATAAAATGAATAGAATAAATGAAAAAAATTGTTTTATTTTAAAATTCCGTTTTCATATTTAACACAGATAATCTATTTTAACATAAAACTGAAAATTCCTTTTTTTTAACAAAAAAAATCTACTAAGCTACATTTTTAATACACTGTAATTAAATACTTAAAACTGGCTTCTTCAATTTCCTTATTAAAATACATAATTAATATTCTGTGCATTAAATGCTGGCATGAAATTTGAATCATTTTTTGGTTTAGCTTTAACCTTAGAATTATGTTCAAATTTAATTCCTCATTTCTATCTTTTGTTTAAATGACTGTTACTAACTTATCCAGTTGACTACTTGATTATAAAGAAACCAAAAAACTAGAATTAATTTTTTATTCGTTGAAATATTCATCGTATTCGATAAAAAAATGTTGTCTTAACTATTTATTATGCTTTTTTAACAATTGCATATTTTCTATTATATAGTGTTGATCTTTATAAATTTAAAAATTTTTTATCTTAACGCTTGTTAACATTAGAAGATAAAGACTTTAAATTACATTATTATAATGTTTCCTTCAGTGTTAATATATACACTATTAGATAATTATAGTTATTATATATACTCTTATATATTATTGCATGGTTATTATATATAGTTATATTGCATGGTTATATATACTACTACATAATTATATATACTATTGTATATGCTATTATATAGTTATTATATACACTTTTATATATTATTACATAATCATTATATTTAATATTATGCATTATATTCCATATTATAGGACTTCTTTAAAGTTTAAAACGTTTGAAGTAGTTGAATGTTGATGTTATGTAGTCTTTTATGCAGCTTATTTAATAAATAAATCGGTTGCCAAAAAATACATCAAAAAGGTAAAATTTCAACTGTCAGAGATGGATAAAAATTATATTATTATTTATAAATCTTTTTCACTCTCTTTAATACCATAAAAATAATATTAAATTGAACCCATTTTAAACAAATATCGTGCGATAAAATGATTTTAATATTGGTAGAAAATTATAAATTAATGGGCTTAGAAAATGAAAGAAGAGTTTTCTATATCACAACACATGATCTTTGGAAAATCTGATTTCACAAAATTAACATTAAAAAATAAAAACTATTAATTAAATTAATGCTTAATTTTCCTCATTACTAAACTCTATTCCATATCATTGGAAAAAGAGTGCATTACGGTTAAAATATCTGAAATAGTTTAATTTTCAAGTTATAGAACCTTTTATGCAACTTTACAACATTTAATAAATAAATCGTTTGGCAAAAAATGCTCTTACAAACCACAAAAGTTGCAGCTGTCACTGACAGATAAAAATATGGAAATTATTCATAAATGTTTTTCACTTCTTTAATGCAATAAAAATATTATCAAATCCAACCCATTTTAAACAACTATCGCATGTTTATACAGTTTTAGTATTGATGAAAAACTATGAATGAATGAACTAAAAAAAAGAAACGATTTCTATTTTACAACAGGGGATTTTTGAAAACTAAAATTACGCAGCTATCATTAAAATAACGAAAATTAAATTATTACATAATTTTCTTTAACGTTGAACTCTCTTCCATATTATAAGAAAAGAATTCATAGAAGAGAAGAAGAAGTATTTTAATTTTCAAGTTATGGAATACATGTGGACAATATTTAATAAATAAATCGCTTAACAAAAAAAATCCTCTTAAAAACCCCAAAATTACAACTGTCAAAGATAGATAAAATTTATTATTTTAAATTTATTCTAAACGATTATCGTATGATCAAATAATTTTAATATTGGTCGAGAATTATGAATTGAAAAATGGCAACAAAGGAAAAAATCATTTTGTGGAAATTAGTGAAAGAAAGGTTAAGGAAGAGATAATTTAGATATTTCAATCAAACATGCTTCATTATTTTTAATGCCATAAAAATATTTTTGTCAAAAGGACTTAAAACAATTATTGTACGATAAAATAAATTTAGTATTAATGGAAAATCATGAATTAATGAAGTGAAAAAAGTAATATATATATATAAAAATTAAGTCAGTTCCTACTTAGTCAAGAATTTAGTTTTAGAAACTTTTTTATTAAATAATTACAATTAATATAAATATGTATATACTTATGAAAGAATCATAATATTAAGTGACAAAAGAAAGAAATATATTTCCAGTGATCTAGGCGCTTTGGCATTGATGGTATTTATTCCCAGATTTATATCCTGCTAAACATCTTATCTAAGATAAATTTTTTTCTCCCATATAAAACTAAAAATTAATTAATTTATTAAAAATATTGAAATTTTGCAAAAATTGAGCTCGAATTCTTCACCTTCATGTGAAAAATATTGAAATCCTAGCATTTTACTGCTTGAGCTACTGTCTGTTGATTTCACTTTTCATTACAAACTGCTAAAACTCTATTTAAAGTATTAAAAATTAATCAAACAATTAATTAATTAATATTTGAAAAACCTTTATTAACATCGAGTGTCATTCACTTTCAAATTTAAATAAAATGTAATTAAATTCAAGTGGATGAATAAAAAGTATTTTATTAACGATTAAAAATTTGTATAAGATATATAAACAAATATATATAGGGAGAGTGTGAATTAATAGTAAGAATTGTAAAAGGAAAGAAAATTCATTTTAAAATCATAGAAAAGTAAATGAAATGTTATGGAAGAGATCATTTAGACATTCCGAGCAAACATGCTTCACTTTTTTTTTAATATCGTAAAAATTAATATTATGTCGAAAACCCATTTCAAACAATAAAATAATTTTAATATAGGTGGAAAATTATGAATTAATGAATTAAAAAAAAGAAAAAGTTTTGTAAGAAAGTAAAGGAAATGGGAAGGAAGAGATAATTTAGACATTCCTACCAAACTTGCATGTCAATACCTGATAACCCCTAACTGCAAACCGCAATTTTCAAGCAGAAACAAACAAACTAGTTCGTCACGAGTTGACGATTTCGAGCCAGAACAGTGAAAGAATAATTCATTCACAGATTGCTAAATATTAGTAATGAAGAGACGAATCAAAATTTTGCTTCTAATCAATATAAATTATCAGAAACAATCATTTATTATAATCAAAAACTCACTTGGGTCATTACGACACTATAAAACTATTTATAATAATGGTCCTGTAATATCTTTGGCAGGATCATCAATAATGATGTCACATCAAATGGCAGTTATACAGAATACTATCTGTAATTATGATAAATATATAAAAGAATAAGCTGGATATAACTTAAGTGCATTACATGATAAGTGTCAAGGGTTGTGCCGAAAGTTCCATTAAGGTGTCTACTGTAAAGACGGTGGTAACAGTTAGTCTACTTGTAATTTGATTAAAGCTCAATAATAATGTCAATTTTGTGTCCCCATTTATAAAAGTCCCATTCGAAGAAACAGTACAGTCACAAGAAAAATACAACTGAATATGGCATCTAATGAAACGCTGTTTTATTTAATACTAGTCGCCTCAAGCGACTGGCTGACTCTCCAAGAATATAGGACATATTTCTTTTCAATTAAATTGTTTAGATGTAAATTCATATCAATGATTTCAGCAATTATATGATAATGAATGAATTATTAATTAATTTATTTATTTTTATCACTTTTTATTTTGTTATTTTAATTACCTTAAATATATTATGTTAATCATGTACATGAACCTTTATGATTAAATATAATATACCCTAACATCAATGCGCTGTTAAAAATGTAAACTTCCTGTTTGTTTATCTTCTAAATTTCATAGTATTCACAATTTTATTTGCTTTATAAACTAATTATATGCTAATTAAACAGAATCCTTCTCAGCATTCAAACAATGGTGGAAAATCACGTGATTAAATATTTCACACAGCAATGAAGATTGTTTGAAATTAGGGTATCGTATTATTAGGGTATCTAATGATGGTACTTAGGAATTTCGAAACCAATCGTGGAAACTTCAGATACTAGCTTAATTTATAATTAATAAAAATTATCATGAAAGTTTTAAAAAATTGCTCGGAAGTGAATATTTTCATCCTCCAATTATATATAGGCGAAATTCGGTAGTTTTAGGTCAAATGGTCCGGCCTGTAGAACGTCAGTACACACATACAGCTTTGTTATTAATAGACTAGAGTAAATGTATTATTGTGACGTCAGTTCATTTCTATATTATAAAAGTTTCAATAGATTTGTGGTGGTAAGTTCATAAGAAAGATAACATCTACGGGACAGGAGCTATTGCTTTTATCTAGTGGTTATATAACCAGACTTCTAATCAAAAGATCCCGTGATCTGTTCCAAGCCAATACCACTTACCACAGATTATTCAATCTAAATGCAATAAGAACTTGAAATGCATACATGAGCATTAGTTATATCCATTCAGGTGATAATGATACATTTATTGTAGATGCACCAGTGCAAAGTTTATTCTCAAACTATCATTCTGAGAACAAAGTAAAGTAATTTTAGATAGTTACAGAATTTCTTTTTGTAGACTAAGATCTCAAAATGTTATATGATCAGAATTTGTTAAAATTTATAAATAAAGGAAAGGTTTAAAAAGTACTACAGAAATCTATGTTTATAGCCCTGGAAAAAATACTCAATATGAATGCTGCTGCTGTTGTTATTACTACTATAACACTATGTCAAATCCCGGTTTTTGAGGTAATTTCGAAATAGCTGTCACACTTTGTCAATATGGGACAAATGGGAAAAGAGAAGGTTATTTATTTATTTATAAATAAATAAAGATAACTGTGTTTAAAACTATATGCAATAAAATTAAAATTTAGGAGACTGACTGGAGTTGTTTTTACAGCATATAAACTCCGAAATTTTCAAAGAATTTTTTTAAAATCCTCCAATAATTTCTCGGTTAATTAAAAACGCGACAACTGACTAAGAGATTAGTCATTTTCTGTGGCCACCAGAGACTTCACGATAATTACAAGGTTATGTAATTTTATGCTTTCATTTTATTTATTATGATTGTATACTTGAATGTATTCAAACTGAATTCAATATATATTTTTTAATTTTAGGACGTTATTCTCTAAGTTTTTTTGATCTGGTATTTTGAAGATACTTGATTTGGTACACTGGATACCAATCTTTCATACCAGTGATAAAATGTTTGACTTTCAATAGATTTAATTAGGTTTGGGCCATTTATGGAATTGGAACTCGTAGGCATTTTGACCATGGTTGGTTGGTTTTGAGGTTTTATGGCGAAAGAACCAAAAAGAAGGTTCTGCTGTACAAAACAAGTTTATTTCTAACTCCAAGTTTAATAAAAAAAAGTTTCCATAAAGGTGATACAAAAATAAACATTATTAAAACGATGAAAAATAACAAAAGTCATAACAAGCCCATGATTGTGAGTTGAAATTAAGGAATAAAAACCTATAGTTTTTAAAAAGACAAAAAGGCTATTAAATGGATCTCTACCTAGTAGCAATGACAAAGTCATTCAGTCACAGAGCCATTGTTAATTATTAAATATGTTCAACTAAAACATAATTTATATTGAAAAAATTCATAAAGATATTCATAACTTTTTATAAAATGTCCATTCCTATAATATGAAAAGGGAAACTATCGATTGTCATCTAGAAAATTATATTTATATTCTCGTAAAGTTGCTCATTTCAACCAAGTATTAATCCAAATTATTCGATAATTGCCTTTCGAAGATTAAAAAGAAACTATAAAACTATTTTCACCTTCATGAATTTTTAAACTAACGCAATTATTAAAGAAATTTAATCGATTAATATCTTAACTAATTGTAATTTCAGTTAAATCAATGTAAAGCTATTCCCACTCTTAACCGAAAAAAACTATACTAATCGAATTCCATTAATAACCATTACTTATCGAGATAATATTCAGATAAAGCGGATTTTTTTCTCTTCTAAGGTAAGAAATTAATTATCGCTTAATGGTTTTAATTGCGTTAAGTGAAAATTTCTTTCCTATCTATGCGAATAATTGTCTGGAAAAAAGAGAGCGAATTTTTAATGAAGTCAAGTGAAAGTGAGTAAGATAAATGACGACTATTTATAGTTTTGGAGTCTTGGCATTTTTTATTATTTCTTTATTTTGATTGAGTTTTCAAAATATTTGCTTACTGAAATTTATCTTCATCACTTTGTGCATGCATGTCGCAAGCTACGACAAGAATTGCAATGTTTAATTAAAGAAGTCATTTTTTTAAATCAAAGGTTGAAAATCATTCCTCTTGATGTATTCAAGAAAAACATTTTGAGAAAGTATTAAAAATGACAAGTGCATGATTAATTACTTGACTATTATACTATTAAAACGGAATTAGGTATTTTGCGGCCTTAGACAGCGCACATTATGAGATTCGTCCTTCAATGCATTTTTAACATATTAACGGTTTATTTTTGTTAATATATTTCACTTAACTAATTTTGATAAAAAGACCCTATTTTTATTTGAAATTTCATGACTCCATCACTTTATTAATTTTCAGAAAAAAATATTTGTCTTTATTTGCTTATCATGACTCCATTGCATTATTAATTTTTAAAAAAGCATTTGTCTTTATCTTCCTATTATGCCTCGGTTATTTTATTAATCTGGTGGGAAAGTATTTGTCTTTATTTGTCTATCATGACTCCGTTACTTTATTAATTTAAAAAAAAAAAAAAAAAAAAAAAACTTTACCTCTATTTGCATAACATAAACTCTGTTACTTTATAAATCTTGAGAAAAAGTATTTGCCTATCATGACTCCTTTACTTTATAAATCACAAGGAAAAGTATTTGTCTTTATT
Source organism: Argiope trifasciata (assembly GCA_026543055.1). NCBI lineage: Eukaryota > Metazoa > Arthropoda > Arachnida > Araneae > Araneidae > Argiope > Argiope trifasciata. The sequence continues at coordinate 2,806,537 of JAPMOQ010023314.1, forward strand.
TGCCTATCACGACTCCGTTATTTTATTAATTAAAAAAAGCATTTGCTTTTATTTGCATAACAGAAATTCCGTTACATTATTAATCTTGTGAAAAAGAATTTGTCTTTATTTGCCTATCATGACTCCATTAATTTAATAATTTTGAGAAAAAACATTTATCTTTATTTCCCTATCACGAGTCTAAACAGCCCAACGAATCACGTTTGCTTGAAATATTACTAAAGCATACATTCACCTGCCTATTAATATTTCTATAATAAAATGAACGTAAGGAAATATAAAGGAACCTGACCAATTATACTTGATAGAATATTAATATTTTTCCTGATATTTATAATCTATTGAGTTTATATATATTTACAAATTTATTTATTTATAAATAGCTCATTTAAAAATTATTTCTATTAAATTTTTAATTGATCAACTTGCGTCTCTCCGTTCCTTTACATGTACCTTTGACAATAATAATAAATCATGTTGAGATTTGTATACTACAAAGATAATGCACTGTTATCTTCACTATTGTTCTTACAAAGCATTTTTTAAAGCGTATAAGATTCTTAAAGTATTTCAAAGAATTTTTGCTTTGGAATCACATTAGAAATATTTTATTGTAGTGCTAGTCGCAACCGACAGGTTGACTATATTTTATTTCAGTTATATCTTTTATACAAAACATCATGTCCACGATTCTGTCAAACTATCAGATATTAAAGTCCTGTTATTTTAATTACCTTATATATGACCTGTTTATTTAATACACTAGCCGCCTTTGGCGACCAGCTGGTTCGCCATGAGTAAAGCGTTCTAAAATTTTCAATTAAATCACATATTCATTAGCCTTGAAGTAATTCCGGGCATTGATTGACCTGAAATTAGTATTTTCTTTAAGACGATGGACGGAAAGTTCTAAAAGTACACCTTTTCCTAGTAATATTCTTTAATTTTATAAATCAGTCAGTTTTAACCATCGGTTATGTTTCCAAAATATTAAAAAAAATTTCGATGATGTTGCCAAAATATTAAATATGTTTTTTTTAAAAGAAAGCGAGAAAGGGGAAAAAAAGTATTAAATTAATGATACAGATATTGCAAACGATTACATAAATATGCCATTAATTCGGGATTTCAATGCATATCCTGTCAAAATTCAATCAGGTTTACCGGAAATAAAGAAGATTTATTGAGTTAATGGTATAGATATTGCAAACGATTGTAAAAACCTTTGCTTTGTATTTATTTTTCAAAGAAAATATCACATTTTATGTTTCTTTTATTTTATCCAGTCACGTGCTGAAAGTTGCATTTCTGTAGATTTATTTTGCGATGATATTTTTTTTATTTGAACTTCCGGCATTCTTTTATTTTATGCAGTCACGTGATAAAAACATGGTTAAAATATTTCTTTAAAAATTCATTAAAAATAGAAGTTTACATTATAAATTAAAAATACTGATACCATTAGAAAGCTTATTTTTTTATCTTTAAATTGATATAAAAATCATGTTTGTGCAATAGTATTTTCGGAAGTTATAGCGGAAAAATGTCGAAATTTCGCTTAAATTTTAATTAATTCAAATTCTAATTAAAAATTCGAAAAAAGGGCTCCGAGGTGCACATTCCGGACCTCCAATGTATACATGTACCAAATTTGGTAGCTGTAGGTCCAACGGTCTGGCCTGTAGAGCGCCAACACACACACACACACACACACACACACATTGAGCTTTATTATAAGTATAGATGAATCTAAGTATGGTCATCATAGTACAATCGAAAACGTTTTCATCCGTATATTACCACCTTTCGCAACATTGTAATCTTAAGAACTATAAGATATTAAACAGAAAAGATATATCACACAGAAAAAATATGAAGAATAAAATAAGGATATTCCAAAAGATATTAAAAAGAATTCTTCTTCCTTAGTTTTCAATAATTGAAGAAAACCATGCACTCAATAATTGATAAAACAATTAAAATGGTTTCAGTTTGAGAGCAGTAATACAATCTGATGCTAAAAATTAAGCAAATGGAAATATTTTTGCAAAATTGCCAAACTTTAAGAAAATTTTGCAGAAATATTAAATTTATACCATTGAAAATAGTATTTTAAAACTTTGAGATATTATGATTATTTTCAGAGCTTCTAGGGGGGAGAGAATATTTAATTTTAATTAAAATTTTAAAATAATCATTTAGATGTGTTGTACATTGTTGCCCGCCAAAATGTATATGCTTCAAGTTTGATAGCTCTAGCGCTTTGGCCCTTATAGCACCAACAAACACACAGACTCAAACTCACATTTACACTCAAAATCTCAGATACACATATGTTTATTACTAGTACACATACACACCTTAATTACAAGTAAAGATATAATCAATGCAAACTACTAACATATAATTCATTTAACTTTTTCCTCAAGTAAAAATCTTGCTTGCATTAAATAGCTTTCGTGCTTGTTAAAATGCAACCTTATCTCCATGTGTTATACAATCATCCAGTCACACTGCCCTGCACACTTTGTTGCTCTTTTGAAAGAACTCATAATTTCAAAAAATCGCTTAAGTTGCTTTTCGGTTCCGAGAACTAATTTAACCTCCTACAACGCACACAAAGGGTGGAACCGAACTGCGAAAACCGAGCAAGTAGGAGTAGGCGTTCCAGGCGCCAAAGATATTGCACAAATGCTGCCGAGTCCCTGATACTCGTGCAAATTACAGATATTACCTTTTCTTTCTGACCACCTCGACTGCTGACTGTATTCACCGTCACAGCCGCAGAGACATCAGTGCGTGACAATCATAGATTAATATGCTCCTGAGCAATTGAGGCACTCCTCAAGGTTTGTTTGCTTTCGGAGAAGCATTTAGAGAGTCGCCTCTGTGATTCTGGCACTTAAAATATAAGAGAAAATAGTTTTTTTGATTGGTTGCTTATATTTAATATTTTTTTCTAATAGAAATGCATAAAAGCAAATATGGAAGCAATATTATAATATAACTCTCTGGTACTCGATGCCTTGCTACCACAGAAGAAAAAAATTTGGAAATATCATTTGAAATAACTATTTTGTTTGATTAGGAATGCATAGATTAATATGCTCCTGGGCAATTGAGGCACTCCTCAAGTTTCTTTGCTTTCGGAGAAGCATTAAGAGAGTCACCATTGTGATTCTGGCACTTAAAATAAAAGATGAATACGGTTTTTTTTTGTTTGTTTTTTGTTTGTACTTAATATTCTTTCTAATAAAAATGTATAAAAGCAAATATCTCGGAAATAATATTATTATATCACTAGTTTGTACTTAATATTCTTTCTAGTAAAAATGTATAAAAGCAAACATCTCGGAAATAATCTATACTTATAATAAAGCTCAATGTGTGTGTGTGTTGGCGCTCTACAGGCCAGACCGTTGGACCTACAGCTACCAAATTTGGTACATGTATACCTTGGAGGTCCGGAATGTGCACCTCGGAGCCCTTTTTTCGAATTTTTAATTAGAATTTGAATTAAAATTTAATTGAAATTTCGACGTTTTTCCGCTATAATTTCCGAAAATATGATCGCATAAACATGATTTTTACATTAATTTAAAGATTAAAAAATTAGCCTTCTAATGGTGTCAATGTTTTAATGTATAACTTAAGCTTCTATTTTTAACGAATTTTTAAAGAAATATTTTAACCATGTTTTTTTTATCACGTGACTGGATAAAATAAAAGAAATCAATGACGGAAGTTCAAAAAAAAAAACTATCATCGTAAATCAAATCTAAAGAAATACAACTTTTAGCATGTGACTGGATAAAATAAAAGAAATATAAAATGTGATATTTTCTTTAAAAAATAAATGCAAAGCAAAGGTTTCTACATTCGTTTGCAATATCTATATCATTAACTCAATAAATCTTCTTTATTTGCGGTAAAACTGATTGAATTTAGGATATGCATTGAAATCCCGACTTAATGGCATATTTATGTAATCGTTTGCAATATCTGTATCATTAATTCAATACTTTTTTCCCTTTCTCGCTTTCTTTAAAAAATATTTAATATTTTGGCAACACCACCGAAAAAAACATTTTTAATATTTTGGAAGCATAACCGACAGTTAAAACTGACTGATTTATAAAATTAAAGAATATTATTAGGAAAAGGTGTACTTTTAGAACTTTGCGTCCATCATCTTAAAGAAAATATTATTTTCAGGCCAAGCAATGCCCGGAATTACTACAAGGCTAATGAATATGTGATTTAATTGAAAATTTTACAACGTTTTACTCATGGCGAACCAGCTGGTCGCCAAAGGCGGCTAGTATTATTATATAACTAGCTTGTACTCGGTGCGTTTCTATCACAGAAAAAATATATTGGAAATACCATTCGAAACAGTTATTTTGTTTAATTAAGAATGAAAGAAAGAATAATATTTATTTCCATGCAGACAATGAATACATTCATTGAAATAGAGTAAATTTTGGATGCCTTTCGACTGAATAGAACCAAATTTTGGTCACAACATGAGCATAATTTTATTTATCTAAACCTTTGCCTTTGTTACCATTTTCGTATGCATACGAATAAACAATAAGACCAGTGGCTATTCTCTTAATCCTTTCTGCTCTACTAGCCCAAACTTTTCTAAACATCTGAATTTCTGATGATAAAATTATGCACCAAATTCCATTCATCTAGCTCTTTATATTAAAGAATTCATCTCACATGCATGGGATGGATAGAAAGATTTGACTCCGATGACGTTGTCTGAGATTTTTAATGTAATTTACAAACAAGAATTTTAGAAACTAAATTTCATCGCACTAGATCAATGCGTTCTTGAGGTACCGGCTTCAGAGGAAGATATAGTTACTAAAATATAATTAGCCGATTTAGAAAGATCTGATGCGTGAAAACTCGTTGAAATCTCAAGTTTATTTTTTTGACAATCAAAAGCTTTTTCGTTTCGTATAATTTCGCATACAAGAAAGTTAAAAAATAAATAGGAATAGAATTATATAGAATCTGAAAAAGGAAAAAACCCAGTTATCTTGGTTTAATAAAAAAAATACTGCTGTAAAATCAACTAATTTCTTTTTTATTAAATTTTTGATAGATTTTTATATATACAGTATTTTGCAATTTTTTCAGAGAGATTAAAAAAAATTTAAAAATTAGTGTCGAATGTCTGGAATCGAACAAAAACATAAATTATAATCAATTATTTCATAGTAATTCTAAGAAAAAAAATTGTCCTTCATGCACATTATTTTAACTTTTATTAATTCTACCTTGAGGTTCATTTAACATGGCAATCATTGAAATGTTTTTATTTATATTTACTTCGGTAAAAATTGCCATATCTTTTCTAAATTAATAAAAACAGACTGTGCCACGTATTTTAAACTTTTTTCTCTTCAAAACAAATTTCTACTATTATAATTCGCTCAAATAGTTTTCCAATAAAATGTAATGGGGCATAAGCATTTGAATTTTTTTTCAAAATAATCAAAATCATGTTATCAAACATTTTTATACCATTATCATTTAGGTTTCTCAGTTCTTGCTATAGCTGTAATTAATTACCAACAATTTTTTAAATCGTCTTTTCAGTGTCATAATATTTCTAATTAGTAAATAAATAAATGCTTCTGAGATAATTTATCCTTACTATAGTATCAGTCAGGTATATTTTTTTCCTATCCTAAATACAGTAAATTGAGTATTCGGCAGCATGGTTTTTCAAAACTTAAAAAACTGTAAGTTTTCTTATCTTAGGGTAACCTTTTTATATCTGTGTAATCATAAGTCAGTAGAAAATAAAATCAGACTGTGTCAATTTTCTTCAGAATTACGTCTACGATTTACGTTAATGCATTCCTTGTTTCCTGTATTAGACATTATTGAATATGTTAAAATGAGAACGATTTAATATGATTTAACTGCCTTTGTATTTTATAAATTCTTGATACATGCAGTGACATCTAAAAACTATCAGAATAAAGACTTCTGTTTTAACTCGACACGTTACAGGTAACGGGTTCTATGTTCCACCGAACCATGGTCATATTTACATTCGTCATGGCTTGACATAAATAAACGGCTTAGTAAGCTAGGAAATCTGTATTAAGAACACTGAATTTCAGTATGAAAATTGTGTAGCCTGGCATTATGGGCAAAAAAATAAGAAGAGTAGGTATTCATCAAAATGTGTTTGAATTTTTTGACAATTGCAATATTTTCTTTCTACTTAATATACAAGAAAGTAATTATTGGCAAAGATATTTGTAAAGGTCAAAATACAATATTTTGAAACGAAACATGTTTTATAAATTTGCTTCACACTTCATGGACAGTAAACACGTAAAAAGTCCATATACAGAAGTAAACACATAAGGTTTTCACTAAGAAAAAGCTCTAAAATCATTGTTTGAGGAGCATTAAAGCGTTGCTAACCCATGTATCGAACCTTTTCTCTTTATCGAGTTTTCTTTACCTTGAATTCTTGTCTGCTTGGGACAATGGTATTTGAAAATTACAGATACAACAAAAATGGAATTCAATTGAGTGCATTCTTTCTGTCAAGGTGGAATGTCGTGGTGAAAGAGCTTCGACAGCATGAATGAACGACTACAGTCTGAAAGCCCGATTTTGCGGCAATTCACCATGCCGTATCCGATAAATTTCTCTTGAAATTCTATTCTATATATAGCCTCTTGTAAGAAATAATATTTTCACACAAATGTAGAAAATTAATTTGGGAAACGATATATTATCTGATGGATTATAGTGATTTGAACTTCATTCAAAATTTAAAGATACTACTTCGTACACTACAAAATGAGAAATTATTCTCGAAATTCATTACACCAATCATTTAACACACTTGGAACGGATTATAATTTGTTATTAACCGAGAAAATAATCTTAAAAAGTAAGGTTAGAATATATTATAACTGCTTATCAATATATTTTAATAATTATTTGTGACACATATTTTTAAGGGGATAAATGCGATAGTGGATTAGATAGAAAAGACATATTCAGACCACAAAATGTAAGTTCATAAAGATAACTGCCCAAAGCCTCCTTTATATGATGAAGATGTCAAATATTGAATTCCTCAAAATGTGAATATTAAATATTTCTGTTGTCCTCGAAAAACCCTCGACTCTCACTCACACGACATGATTTAATGCCACAGCTCTAGAAATGACTCTCGCTCACAAAGCTTTGTTGAAATTCGGTGCACGTCCATAATTATTCATTCTTTTAAAAAATCTCAGCATCCATTTGAAATATCGCGTGCAAGTTTACAGATTAATAAAATGTGTAAACATAAAATTTTTATACTCTAAATTGTGTGTGTAATCATTTTTAGAAATAAGAAATTGAAAGTGCTACAAAACGTCTCTAATTGCCGGTTCTTGAGCTCGAAAACGACCTCGAAGGCAAAAGGTTATTAGTGACAATGTTCTGTTTTATATCGCACATATAAAGTTGGAATGGACAGCGATTTTTTCAGCTTTTTTCAAATATCTAGCGCAGTATATGAGCAGACATCTGTTCGTCCAAATTCCCAAACGATTGCAATGGGAATACATTTGTCACATGCAACAATCCGTCAATAGATGCATGATCATCGGAAATCGGCACCAAGTCATCGAATCACTTAAAACTAACTGATCACCTACTAGAAATGGAAACGTTTTACATTTAGTATTGTGATAGTTTCAGAATTTATTCGAAATTTTAAAATAACTTGATCAGTTTTAGTGCTTTAGCAGGTAAAAAATGTAATGCTTCATATAAAAATTCGCCTATAAAATGTTAAGATAATCTAGTATATCACTAAATGAATCAATCAACATTTTTAAGAAACCTATGGAATTGAGAGAAGGATCATCGAAATAAAATCACACACCATAACAAACAAATAATTGAGGCCATTTTGAACCACGCTTAGGTTAACGATGAACATATAATAGTATAATTAATGTGATTTAGGATATTATTATTATTATTTGCAATGAAACATGGTTACATTAGATGCTCAATATTTCAAGAATTGAAATCCACGTATTTCGCTGAGTTAACCCTGAGCAGAGCACAATCAAATGAGCTAGGGAAATCATCCGCTTTTTCATAATCTAAAATCATTGAGTCAATCTTCAAATAAACAGTAGAAACTGCCTACATATTGTTAATTGTTATTGAATGCTTCAAATTGGAATCTAAATATTTCCCTGAGTTAATGAGGAACACAATAAAATGAGCAAGGGAAGTCATCTGGTTTACCATAATCTAAAACTATTGAGCCAATCTTTTTTCAATTCAACAGTGGAAACATCTGACATATTGTTAATTGTAATTAAATTCTAGGAATTAAAATCCACATATGTCACTGAGTTAATGCTGGACACAATAAAATGAGCAAGGAGAGTTGTCTCATATGAAATCTTTGAGCCAATCTTCTTCAGTTCAACGGTGGAAGCAACTGACATATTGTTAATTGTTATAGAATTTTAGGAATTGAAATTCAAATGTGTCTCTGAGTTAAAACTAGGAACAATAAAATGAGAAAGGGAGCCATCATGTTTATCATAAACTGAAATCATTGAGCTATTCTTCAATTCAAGAGTGGAAACAACCATTTTCCATATTTTTTGTTATGTTGTTAAGTTCCACTATTATTTTGCAAAGATTCTGCCATCTGTCAGACCACATGCATATTATTGCCTTGGTATCAGGAATCAATATATATTACAGTTTTAATGTGTTTGGCATGTGACTTCAGAAATTATTAGAAAATTTATTCAAATTCTATGCGATTATCGATGTCCTCTATTAAACTAAAAACATAAGGGTTTTATTTATAGCCATAACAAACCACCGCTTGCACTTTTTTACTCAAATACCTATGGGGACCACACACGCCAGCATGTCCACCTCGTCCATCTGTAAGTCAGATCTGGTATGAGAAATTATTCTTTATACCTTTCTTAAATTAACAGCACACAAGTAATGGTGTCATTAATGTGAATAATGATATTATTTTGATTGCGATAAATCATGATTTCAACTGAATCCACATGCATTGCTAAGTTAAGACTGGGCACTCTAAAATGAGCAAAGGGAGTTAGTTATGTTTCATCTGGTTCACCGTAATCTAAAATCATTGAGCCATTCTTCGATACTACAGTAGAAATTATTCTGTTTTATATTTTTGACATATAGCTAAATTCCATGATTATTTTGCAAAACTTCTGCCATACGCGTACTATTTGCCTTGGCAATGCTCAGGAATTCATATATCACAATTTTAATGGGCTTGTCTCATGACTTTAGAATTATTAGATAATTAATTCCAATTCTATATGATTCTCGCTGTCCTCTATTAAATTAAATACATAAGGGTTTTATTTTTAGCCATAATATGCCACCTCTTGCACTTTTTTACCCAAATACCTCTGGGGACCACACACATCAGCATGCCCGCCTCATCCATTTGTGGGTCAGATTCCGGTGTGAGAAACTCTTTAACTCCGGCAGGTTAAAAAGCTGACTTTATTCCATCCTTCCAGAAAATAATAACCTGCTACACCAAAGGTCACCGCGACGCCCACTGCCATTTAGCCAAAATTAGCAAATCCGAAGCGAGTGTCAAGGCGCTGTCCCGGCAAGAGTTGCTGCTGATAGGGACGGAGAGAGAACGAGGTGAAGGTGAAGAAAAATCACCCTCGTGTGTGTTTAGCTGCTGCCTCCTACAATTTATTCAATTAGATATTAGGCAAACAGCACTTCGCGGATGTGAGACACTGATTACGTAAAGCGGCTCGCTCGTCCGCCGGCATCCGGGATCAGTTGTCTAATGATCTCTTCACCAGTGACATTCGATGATCGCTTTGGCTGATTCGTCTGGGACATCAACAAATACGGGGAAGAATGCCAAAAACGCTCCAAGCAGGGACTGGGATGTAAATAAAAAATAATTCCAGATGAAATATTAACCGGACATTGATAGTTTGGAAAGAAAGATGATGCGTTTCAAAACTGATGACAATATATATGAATTTATATATTTATCTACCTTTTTGACTTATTAGTATTAGCAGTTTCTAACCTTTTATTAAATCTGGCATATTTTTTTGTTAATTTTAATGAATTTTAATGCTTTAATAGGTTCCAGTCTGCTAACTTTTTTTCGCAAAATAAACATTAATCAATAAGCCTAAATATCTTGTTATATTGCTGATATTTGAAATTTTTACAAAATTTGCAGTAATTTATACATAAACAGTAATTTTTCCTATTGCTGACTTAAAAAAAAATCTTAATATTTTTTAATTCTTTATTTTTAAAAAAGGAAAACAACATAATGGCTTTCAGCAAATAATATCAAGTAACTTAAGTAAATCATGAATTTAAAATTTAATGTCTTGAAAAATTAATCAGAGCTTCTTTTTTATATGCGAGTACGATTGAATATGAAAATGCGAGATGTGAATAAAATACTGTATGAGTATATGAATTAATCCGTTTTGCTTTTATTTCTGAATTTCTGATGATGAATATTTAGTGATTAAGTAAAAGAGAGTCAACAACCTTCTGATAACCGCAATTATTTTTCCATAAGGGTGCCATTAAATTATTGAACACAAAACGGTTTATTCCAAAATAACAGGCCTAAAACAAATACTTTTATGCATTAGAACATGGCAATATTAAAAAAAAATATTAACAAAAATAATGCATGAAGGTGAAAAATAATGAAGGGTTAGCAAAAATAAACACTAACCAATAACCAATACATAATCGAAAATGTAAATTATTTGTAAATCTCGATTCATTATATCACGATTCATTGTGAACTGTTATTGATGACCATGTTTTCGATAGATCGATATTTCTCAACAAAACAATTTTTCAAAAATATCGTTTTTTTTTTCTTTTGATAAAACGAAATTTGGCATGGCCCTCATCAATTCCCTATGACAAGAGAATAATTTTTCAAACAAGAGTAAGCTAATAAATCCCTGTCTTATGCACTGAGTGTACCCATCTAAATCGCAAGATGAATCTCATCACCCACTAAAACCAGAGGATGAACCTAGTCGATGGCAATCTTTCTGGCGACAGATTTACTCGCCCTTTCGATTTCCGAAGAGAATTGCACTCAGGGGAGTTCCGAAGCCTCCCGGTAGTCTCTGGGGTCTTCTAAAGAATGTCTTGCCCGAAAATTCACCAATCAAACGCCACTCGGACCAATGGAAGTCGGAATTTTTTCCATTCTTCACAAACATGTTCTTCTGCAAGAAGAGTCATTATATGCCTACTTTTCGTCTTTTGTTCTTCATACTGAAGAACGTAGGCGAAGTTTAAGGTTCCTGGAATGGGGGAACAGTTAAAGTAAAGATTCTCACTCTGTCTGCTCCTATCATAAAGGCACTTCGAAATAGAGTATTTTTTCATTTACTTTCTACCGTTTCAAAGGCCATTACCGTAACGGAAACGGCAAACCTACAGGAAATGTGAGGATGAAGTTTTAGAATTTAAACTATTCCGAGAAATGGGAATGGACTGAAAGATACTAAGGAAAAAACGAAGAACTTTAAGGAATGCAATGGCAACATATTTACGAAAGCAACCAAAAAAAAACATAAGAATGAATTATAATTAAAATGATAATTTGAAAGACAAAATTCAGGTAGTAATTTAAAAATACAAAACAAGCACTTAAAATAATTAATTTAATCCATTTAAATAGCAGAACTTGGATTTGTTCGTAACTAAAACTGTCGAAATAGTTTTCAAATAATATAATATAACATGATATAATAAACGTGGACATTCCTAACTAAGTACCAGTTTTTTTCAGTCTTTTGATTATACTTATCGCCTTTGAGAAGTTCATTCTCCCAGTTTATCGACTTTTTAGGTTGTTAAATGATTTTTTTTATTTGATACGACTTATTATTATATTAAATATGAAGTTACTTAGTATACTATTAACTAAAAATTATATAAGTTATGAAATAAAAGGAAAAGTGAAATTCTTACTAGTAAGTTGATGACTTGTAAAAAAATGTGATTCAATGTTTTTATGTATAGTTTGAATTCCTTCATAACATTTTTTAAAAAATTTCAGAGATACCAAATAAAATTTAAATTGTTGTTTCTTTTATATATGAAATTGAGCAGAAATGAAATTGATATCAATAAAAAGAAAATTATTTGAGTTTTAAGATACTACAAAATAATATTTTGTAAGATAGTTGTTTTAGAAAATATGCATATCATTTTTAATAGTGAAATCATAGCGATACTCCTAAACTTAAAATCAATATACGGTCGCGAAAACTGAAGTATTTTGAGGCGATTTGTCCCCTCCCCCCTTTTTTACTGCAATCTTTAAAAGCCATTTGTTATCATTTATGGTTTCCACAGAATTGCAGTTTTTAGGCGAGTTTTTAGACAAAAACTATGGTAGCAATAATACATCGCAAATAGGTCAACGTTAAATAAATGTTTGTTTGAAAGATTTTTTCCCTCATTCATATGTCTCCGAGATTCTTCTGGTTGGCTTTATCAAATCATCAGAGAAAATAAATCTACTCTTTTTAATTAGAAATATTTCGATATGTACGTATATTCATTCTCCCAATAGAAATTATGAAGTGATCAGTTTTGAATACTATTTTAATGCGTTTTCCCTAAAAGATTTTTTTTATCAAACATATTATGAAATTCTAAAGGTTCTGGAAAATTTTTCATTTCCCTTTCATTTAAATTGTGATAATAAAAATTGTTAATTCAGAGTTTAAATTAAAAAAATCAAGAACTATATAAAATTAGGATAAGTATATCTATTGAATTTGTTCATACGTTTAAACTTATTATAAGTATAAATAAACTTATTATAAGTAATATAACTAAGTTTATATTTCTAATGTATTTTATATTGTTCGTGTCTTTTATCTATTCTCCTCTTTATAATTTCTATTGATATTGTATCAAATAATTATTGTTGTTAGTTTGTCGTCTTATAATAAAGTTCTACAAATGAATTATTCAATAAATATTTTTATATGAAAGATCAAAGAATATGGTTAATTAATATCAATAAATATATATTTTCATATATAAATTTATTATAAAATATAAATAATGAATAGTATAAAATAATTTATTTTTTTCAATATGAACTCAATACATTTTACTTAATTTCTTTGTAAAAATTATCTTTAAAATTGAAAATTGTAGAAAAATTGTAATTTTCGTTTAGTTTGAGCTATTTCAAAAAACAATAAATAATGAATACAAAAAATGAAAATTTAAGAAAGTAATAAATAATTTAATTTTATATTTTGCTATTTCGAATAATAAACTATATTGAGATGAAATAACATTTAAAAAGAATTTGCTAAGTAACTGTGGTATTTATAAATGCTAAGAATTTTCTGAATCCAAGTTGTAATTTCAATCTAGAAAATCTTGGGAAAAAATCGACTTTTGTTTATTCTTCAAACACATAGCATCCGAAAACTGCATGATTATTTCTTTTATAAAACAGACCGCTGCAATAGTAGTCGAATTTTAATCACGTGATTAGCAGGCAACTGTTAAATAATTTTAGTAAAAATAAATACTACGAATTCTCTTAATCTAAGATGCAATTTCAATTTAGTAAACCTTGAAAGAACAAAATTAATAGAATTTTGTTTTCTTTTTTCAAACATAAAAATCGCATTAAAATTTCTTTTATATATTACTAACTTTTCCCGCTGAATTATTAGTCTAATTTTAGTTACGCGATTAGCTGGCAACTGCTAAATAATTGTATATCTAATAAATACTACTAATGCTCTGAATCTAAGATGCAATTTCAATTCAGCAAGTCTGGAAAGAACAAAACTAATCCAATTTTGTTCACATTCTTCAAACACATAGCATCCAATAACCACATGATTATTTCTTTAACGCCTTATATAACTTTCACCGCTGCATTATTAGTCGAATTTTTATCACGTCAGTGTCAGACATAATTCGTCTATTCTAATAAAGATATTTTTAAAAAATCCAAGAAAAAAAATGAAGTTTTATTTCCACTCCTGATATTTAAAATACTTTTGTGAGTGATTCCTATTATTTACATTCGAATTCCTTTCGAATTGGAGCTGCAAAGCTTACTATAAAGAGCCACGCCACATCCCACTAAGTCTTTACAACAGGTGTTATGAACATCCTGAGCGTGATATTATGCACAGTTAGTAACCACAGAGAAGGGGGATCATTACCACCGACTTTTATAATACCAAAGGAGGTGGAAAGGTCAAACTTTTCAGTTCCTTAGGTGGGTGAAAAATTGATCAATGAAACAAAAGGCATTAAAACATGAAAAATCACGATTCCCATGTCGCATGATTATTATTTGCTCCTTGTTTTCTTCATCGCCCTGGATTTTTTTCCTTACCTCCCCCTTCCCCCTCCTGTCTGAGTGTGTGAAAAAAAAGAAAGATAGCTTTCCGCGAGTGTAGGGCGAAATGGCGGTTTTTGCGCCCAGCGTAAAAGAAAACAATTACTTGGAGGTCAAGCGGTCTCACGCTTGCTTTGAGATTGCTCCGGTAGAAGACACCTTAAAGAAATTTATGTTTGGGAGCTTAGGCATCTTAGCCTATGGCAGAATTAGAAGAAGCAGACCATTCAGATAGTCTACATTCAAAATGTAGAATTATTAGTGAATTTGTACCGCTTACTTTTGATCGATTCTAATTCTAAATCTAAAACAAGTAGAAGAAATAGAGAAGTCAGATGGTTTGCGCTCAAATGTATGTCGATATGCTAATGAATTTTTATTGCAATCTTTTGATTGATTCACATTCAAAGTCTTCTGGAATATTATGGATTTGATATTAATTAATTTACATTTCGTAATCCTTTCCCTCGTTTATGTACTTAAGTCGGCTAAAGGCAGAATTTGAAGAAACAGAGATATCGAATAATCTGCATTCGAAATGTAGAATTACTAGTGAATTTCTATCGCTTCTTTTGATTGATTCATATTTTAAAACTTCAGGAAAATTTTGAATATGATATTAATCGGGTAGATTACTGATTTAAAACTAATTAATTAAATTACATCTATTCTCAAGAGTTCCATAATATGCGATAGAGCTCCACGCAATGCCATTAGATCAATTAGATTAAGATGCCGTTTAAATCATTTTATAATGTTCCAAAACAATCTTGAAGTGCTATAGCATGGGTAGGCAGACTTTTCTAGGATACAGGCTACTTCTTATTTTTTCAAAGTTTTCAAGGTCCACCCAGTGACGAGGGTGTGGTGTGCCAAAAAATATGTACAACATGTATTACAACTTAATAATAAATATGGAATATGTACTTACCTACATAACTAAAAACATGAAAATATTAACTAGATACAAACATAATGGTAATAGCCACAAACATAATAATATTAAATAATACATTTAATATCATACAATTCAAGATGCACAAACAAATAAATCCTTTTTATCGAAAAGTTCTCGCAATTATTAGTTAGTAGAAAGTCTGCATTCTGTCTGCCAATCTTGGATATCTCGATATATGATTTCTAACTTGCACTGGATTCTAAGTGGTCGTCTGTGAGACGGAAACGATATGCTCTCGATTATATTCACCGTTGTAAATACTGATTCATACAGGTAGACAGAGACAAAAAATGTTAAACGGCATGCAGCTTTTTAAAATTAGGATGCTTTTCTTCAGCCATTTAATGCCAAGCCAACAACATGCTTTTAAAATTATGTCATTTTGAAGGGAAAAATCTTCATTTTCCTCCCGACAAAAAGATAATATATAATTTATATTTTCAGTTATTTCTTCCACATCAACATTGCCAAATTGGGAACACATGAATGCAACGATTCGTTTCTTTTAACATGCACGTTTTTTAAGTCTTAGTAAATATATCCCCCAAATGTCTTGATAGTCCACCGTCGATTGCAATTGACTTAATGCCCACTCCTGGTTTATAGCATTTATTGCCTTAATCCTTTTTTAAATATTTATGATAAAAAATTCAATTAAGTAATTATTTATTTTTGACGTGGTATTTTCGCTGATATTGCAACTGGCTCGAATTTGAGTAACAAAGACCTTGAAGAACCTGAGACAGATATACGCTCACGAAATTCTTAAGTGCATTTTAAAGTTTGATTTTGATGATTAAAAAATAATTAATTTCGAAAATTGTTGAAAAGTTGAATTTATTTTAAAAGTATATATTATTTAAAACTAAATGCAAATTAATTAATGTATAATTGTACCACAATATGCACATGGTAGAATTCCAGCTTATTTCTAAGGATTTGGAATAATGCAATAAAATAAATGTATCTGTGGAGGAATCGGTATTGTTCAACAATATTCAAAGAAATGCATAGAAATTTCGAAGTTAAGAAGGAATCTGAAAGTTGAAAAGGATATTTTAAATACAGTATTGGTGGTACCAGATAATCTTGAAACTCTGAAGAACATGGTGCAAAAAATTTGTCAGTTTTTTACCAATTGTTTGAAAATGTTTGCATTTCTGTTGTCGGACAAATATTGAGAATTTCGGGGAGATGTCTCATTAAATTACGGCCTGTTCCTTGTTTAATAGGAAGATAGGTGAACGGAAAGATGAGGAGGAAGATCAGTTATTGATCACTTTGCATGCACCAAATGCATCGAAATGCATGCACCACCACCACCACCAAATGCATAGAAGAGAATGTCAGTTTGGTGAATCGGTCAGTGTTATGAGCGGGCTTCACTAAAGATAACAATCGGCCACAACTAATCCTTTCGATACTGCTACGTTCAGTAGTGGCAAGTTGGTAGACTGTGTACACAGGAAGAAGTGTATCACTCGGTGTTAATATCCTCTAATAGACAAGAGGAAACATATTTTTTTAAAATTTTCTAATGCTTATTTCAGATTCAGGAATGTATTAATATTACGCAATTCAACTTCAACCTTAAGTTTCTGTTGAATCAGGCATCTAGGTATTTCCTTATAGCCAATTCAATATTAGTTGCTGCTTTCAAATCTTTTTTCGATTTATATTTGAATTAAAAGAAAATGAAAGTTTGTTGGAAATTATTAATCAGAACCCCTATCATAAATTAATCAATATTAAAAATATAAATGATAATAGAGATATGGGAGATCTTTCAAAACAAAATAAATCTTCCTTGACTGATTAAAATATGAGAATCAATCATAAGAGAAGAAACATTTTCTTCTCTAAAATTTATTATCATGTACTTAAACTTCAAAACATAATTTTGATGACATGCTCTCAATATCAAGGATAAATAATCATTAGAAGCCTTATATTTCTCGTTTTGATAGCATAATGTCACTAAACGCAAAATCCACGAAAGTCATTACTTTTGGTTATTCGAAGAGAAGAAGAATAAAATCAAATAAATCATTTGTCAAGGGAAAAAAAACTATAAAGATCCGTCCATTTATAGTTTTTTCAGTGTTTCCTTTTTAACTTGAATGAATTTTAAACCTTAACAAATATATTAGTATTTCGCAATAAGCAATATAATTTTATGTCAAGACAATTCAGAAATACCAAATATCTTCGTTGTTATCTATTTTAAAAGATTTGTTACATTCTTTCGTGATTAGAGTCACCTGGGCATTCTCTATTTTGAGCTCTAAAGGCTATACACGTGATTGGAAATATTTAACCTTATCAGGAGACATTGTAATCGAAAAAAGAAATATCGAATTCATTAAATTATATTCTCCAAAAACATTCGCGTATTTGTATTTCCCTAATGGACACACACACAAAAAAAAGATCATAATGAGGATGAGATGCTTCCGGCATGGCGGTTGGTTCTTACCACCCCTGTATGTTCACGACAAGGTAGGGGACTGACTCCTCTCATCGATGAAGGACATGCATTTCTTTGGGGAGGATTGTATCGTGACCGTGATGGCTCTTTAGTTTCAGCAACAGTTCCCTCCAATGCTGTTGTTGTGGCAGACCAGTCATTCCCCGTGCTTTTTTTGGCGGGTCGGATTTGTCAGTTTACGATGAATAATTCCAATGGGCCGTGTTAATTAACTGTTTTCAACTGATAACTTCACAACCTAAAAAATATTTTTCTGCTGAGTAAATTATATGCAAATTAGATCCTACCAATTACGTGTTTAAAGATGGTTTAATACTTTGTTCAAGATAACGGATCCGGCATCAATAATGCATATAAATATCGTTGGATTATTATTTTAATTTTTATTTGCAAATTATTTATTTCGTAATTAGTATATTCAATAAAGTATAATTAAATGAACGAATCTGAAATAAATTTATTTATTAAAGGGATAACATAATTATATAGTTAGTCTCCTTCATACGCTCCTGCATTTTGCATTTTGATGCAAAAGCTATTATTTTTAAAAATTATTTATTTTTTATATAAATTTCCACAGTAATATTCTATATTATATAAGACAGATCCCATGAAGCTAATATTAACAAAAGAATTATTATTATTCCTTTAACATGACTTGTAAACATCTTTTCATGATAAGACAATGGTTATAAATATGAACACATTTTCTGAATATTTTGTAAATGCTCTAAATGTTTCAAAAGGTTCCTTTATTTTTTTATTATTAACACATTAAAGGCGGGAGTCATAGTACTTCGATTTGATCCGTGTTACCTAGCATACTTTCGTCAAGATCCCCCGTCTTTAAAGTGTTAATAATAATTCCATACAAAATGTAGTTGAATTAATTTTGATGACCTTATTTTCAATCAAATATATTTTGATAATGAATAAAATTACACAATCAGTCAGTTTTTTTTCAGAAACACGATACTAAATTAAAAGGAATAATAATTTGATTGAAGCAAATGAATATTTTCCTTGATGCCAATGCTTAAAAGTATTTATTATTAGAAACAACAAGGAATTAGACTTCAGACAAGGAAAATTATGTAAAAATATATATTTATAATAACAAAAAAAAATTTAATTGTATAACGAAAACAATCTTTGCTTTCCTCACAGATTTAATTTTTTTTTCTTTGCATTCTGAAGTTTTAAAATTTGAATCAAGGAAGACCTTTTAAGAGAGGATGCATTTTTTAACTTCTTCCATTTCAAGCATTTCATATTCGAAATTCCATTCTTTTATAGTATTCTAATAAAAACCTCCAACCAGTAATTACTTTAAGAAATTAGAACAAACTTTTGATATTTTGTTTTGCTTGCTTTTTTAAAATTCTATTTTAATAAGGAAGAAAGACATTATGGAAAATCCACAAAAGATATAAGATGCATTCTTTTTTTTAAACTATAACTTATTCTATTTCAAATGTTCCATATTTGAAATTTCACTCATTCACTTTTAGATTACATTTCTATGATGGGACTGCCGTAAGAAATTAGAACAAAAATTTGCCATCATTTTATTTTGCTTAGTTTTTTAATATTATTTTAATAAGTAATCGGTGAAGGAAAGTTGAATTTCTAAAATCAAACTGTAAGATATTTTCCTCAAAATGAAAATTATTATTTGTCAACTGAAATATTGTGTCAAATAATACTAATATATCAAATCATAATGCTATTTTAATAAGTAATCTGAAAAGAAAAATTGTATTTTTAAGAAGAAAACGATAAGTAATTTTCATCAAAATGAAATAATTCAATTCGAAACTGAAGGTAAATATTTACCAAACGATCGCGATTTAGTATTTGAAATTGAAAATACCAGCTTTTAAACAATGGCTATTATTCTATTTCCCGACAAATACTTTTCATCGTTGTTATTATTAAAAATTTACTACATATTTACAATTTTACCGAAAATAGGAACCTTGTGGGCGGACACGTGACTCACCATTTGACATTTGCTTTTCAGTGTTCAATATCCAGACATCGCCTTATAACAATTTGATACTTTTATATAAATATCAAGGGGGAGAACAACCTTTCTGAAAGTATGTCTTCGCTTACAGCACAAAGAGTTAAAAAGTTATTTATATGTTTACGCTCCCCGAAAAATGCTCATATTGACAATCTTTCAAGGATTTTATAGTGTATCAAATGTTAAAAGCTATTTTTCCGATCTCTAATAAATGTAATGTGATACTTCAGAATGTCATAGAAAGGTATGGAATATATTTTTAAGTAAACACAACGATAAATCACTGTTCTCGATATACCTTTTAAGATCGAAAACGAGCATTGTCTCCAGGAAAATATATTACTCCCAATTACTCGAGAAGGAAAATAATAGATATCTATAAAAAATCGAAAATATGTTTAAAAAAGGAAGTGTTTCTATAAATGTATATTCAATACCTACGGTCAGAATTAACAAAGGCTTTTTTGGAAAGATATCACAATGCCTACTTTTCGAACAAGAGCTAATAAATTTGTTTTTTCCCGCCAATTCCAAAGCTGTCTAGCGTTTATTACAATATTTTCGTTCTGACTTGAAAAAATTGAAATATTTCTTGTCCGTATTTTTTATATTAAAAATTTATATTAATTTTCTGATTCTTTCAAATCTTGCTGAAAGGAAATTCTATATTGTTTTAAGTAAAACTGCAATTTTTCTTAAGAAATCAAATCTTATTCTAAAGAAGCCATCTTTGACGTTCAGCCCAGATTATAGCTAGCTAAAATTTTCAATTAAATTTGGTCTTTTTATAGTTTCTTCAAATGTTTTTGTTTCAAATTCTAATAACCAGATAAGTCATACTTATATAGAGATTTGACAGTTCACTGCGCTAAGTATCTTTACAGTTTTTATCACCACCTATAAAATTTGAACTTTAAAGTGAAAGTGATTAAACTGCAATTTTAATACAAAACCCTTTTCATGGAATCCAAATAGTTTATTAAAAAACATGAGCAGAGAAAATAGAGTCGTTCGGCATGCATTGAGTTTTTGAGTGCACTGAAGAATAATTTTCATTACTGCCTGAAATATCTCAAAAAGAATATAAATTTCTCGGATTCATCATAAAATTCAGTTTTCAGCTTTGGTTTCAAAAGGATTTAAGTTACATAAATAATCATATTTTATTTTGTATCGGTTTACTTTATGAAATTATGAAGCCTAAATTTTTATGTAGTTACATATATATTATACTTTTGATCCTAACAAATCGGTTTCTGCAAAAAAATCTTGACATTGAAATTTTAGCTAAAAAAAGTCTAAACATTTTTTTTTCCTACTATTAATTCTTATTCTTAATTCTCATTTATATATATATATATATATATATATATATATATATATATATATAATTCAAATTTTCAATCATTAATAAAATATAGTTGTTTATTCATCCACTCGAGTTCAAATATATTTTTTAAAACTTGTCGTGGATAACGCTTGATATTAATACAGATTTTTTTCAAATAACGCATTCGTTAGATTTGATTAATTTTTAATACTTTAAATCTAGTTTTAGCAGTTTGTAATGAAAGTGGAAATCAACAGGCAGTATCTCAATCGCTAAAATGCAAGGATTTCAATATTTTTCAAGTGAAGGGTAAGATTGAGAGTTCAATTGTTGGGAAAATCAATAATTTTTTGATATTTAATAATTTTTTGATAACTATTTAATGAAAAATAACTTTAAAAGTTTTCTTTGTTGACTTAAGTAGGAATTTAATTTATTTTTTACACTATTTCTGCGATTAAATCTGATCGATTAAGCGAATTTTCAATATTATAATTTTGGAATAATCAGTATTTTAATAACCTTAGGCCAATCAACCTTAGGGAAACTTTATGTGCTAATTGACTCATTTTCTTTCAGACTGACGACAGTGAAGTGGTCTGAAATCGAACAATTTTAGAAGAAAACGGTATTTAAATTTTCATGACTCATTCAGTTTTAATCAAAATAGAATGAATCCATCTGTCTATTTAAAACTATTGGCCTTTCTTGACAATTTGTCAACTGGGAAGATTAGTTTCGTTAATTTTATCTAAATTGTGCACACATAACTTCATATACATGATTCGAATATGCACTTCGAGTAAGTAAGTAATTTAATTGTCTTCTGCACATACTCTGCTTGTACACTTGCATATATGAATTTTTTTAAGGAAAATCAATCCCATGTCATCAACATTCTTTTCAAAATTTCCTTAACTTTATACAACTTTAAATGTCATAACTTCATAGCAAGTATTCGCTTTTCCTTTACTAGAGTAGAATTTAAAATAGAATTTTTTTGTAATAAAAGTCTCAATTTCATTCTAAGCAGATTAAACTAGGATACCGGATTGTAGTGTTAATAACATTTCATCAAACTAATAGCATAAATTAGTTGTTATATTTCAATTTTAAAAAATCATATAAAAAACAAGCAATATTAAAAAAATCAATTAAATAATTTATTATTATTTAAATAATTATCAAATATTAAATAATTATCAAATAATTATTAAATAATTATTTGATAATTATTTAATATAAGTTTTATTAAATAATTATCAAAAACATTTATTCACTGTCAAAAAATTATTGATTTTTGTAAGAATTAAACTCGTATTCTTCACCTTTACGTAAAAAATGCTAAAATCCTTGCATTTTACCAACTGAACTAATGCCTGCTTTCCATTTTCATTACAAACTGCTAAAAATTTATTTCAAGTATTAAAAATTAATTAATTTAATTAATGAATAAAAATTTGAAAAAATCCTGTATTAACATCGAGTGTCATCCACTACGAGTTAAAAAATATATTTGAACTTGAGAGAATGGATAAAAAATATTTTATTAACGATTGAAAATTTGAACAAGATACATAAATAAATACGTATAGGGAAAGTGTGAACTAATAGTAGGAATTGAATTAAAGACAACAATTCGTATAAAAGAAATGTCCTTCTTCTGAAAAAGAGTAGAATTTAAAAACAAAAAGTTAGTCAAAATAATAAGCTGACTGTCAATAACCCATATAATTATTTAGTTAATTATGATTTAAAGTACACGCCTTTCTAGAAGCAATTTAAACTAAATTAAAATTAAAATTTTTTATTTTTTTGGAAAACCTAACAAAGTAAAAACATTATGATTCTTTATTTCATTTGCTATTCCTTATTAGAAACACCCTACAAACCTTAACCTATTGGTCTATCAAGAATTGATTCTTATTTTGTTACTTTGCCTGACACTTTCACGTTTTCCAGAGTTAAAGTTCCTTTTATTTTTTGTATTTTCAATGCATATTCTCTTCTTCACAATAGGTTGAATATTTGCACAGCTTACTGAAGTTCAAGAAAAAGGCATTGCGTTATAACCTTAACCTGATTTCTGAGTATCAAATACCAAGATATTTCATCATAAGTTTTTCTTCGTTTAATTTTTTTAATGAATATAAGAATTTTCATTGAAATTCCGTAAAGAGGTCTAACAAAGGTTTTAAAAAAACAATTTGGTAGTATGAAAATTTCTGGGAATTTAAACGCAATCCGTGCAATTATTTTTTTAATGTAAGAATTTTTTAATAATTTTAATTCTTAACCATTATAATTTTAAAAACCCAAAACGAATAATTTTATAATGAATTTAGAACAATTTGTTTACGAGGACTTTTTTTAGTAATATAAAAATATACTTAAGGTGATGGTAATCCAATTGCTGCTAGGTTAGTATGTTAGTCCCTTTTTAAAGCAACACTAGAGCTGCTTTGTGACGGACGTAATTTTGAACCACGGTTTGACGAGAAGATATTTTTAACTTACATCTATTTAAAATCTAATTTAAACCTAATTTATTTCCTAATTTTTACTCAGTTCTGCACAAATTAATATCACTCTAAAATATTCTTTTTTTTCCCTGATCCAATATCCACTTTTCTATTTAATTAATGAGCAGAAAGCTTTGTATTTCGTCAGTGATTCCCACGCTTCGAGTGAAGGGATAAAAGATTCCTAACTTAAATTCTTCTGAAAGATCTGTATATTCCTTTGCCTGTGATCCGATACGTGTAAGAAATCCCTATTAAAATCACATAATATATAGTCACTGGCTTTTTCTTATTTCGCTCTGTGTTATTCTGATGTGGTTGTGTATATATATATATATAAGAGTATGGATTAATGCAAGCGGCACATTCCATCACATGACCTGAACTGAGTCATAGCACCATAAGGCGTCAGAGGACGCTGCCCCTGACGTCATTGTAGTCAGTAGGGTCATTATTACAAGATCGGCAGCACAGTAATTTTAAACTCATCAGCATTATAGTTTTTATTGACTAGCGTTCCAAAAATAAATAATTCCGTTTTTCAACAAGAAATTTTGAGGTAATAATTTCGTTTCATAATATGCACCAAACATTTTGTTTTCTATATCAAGTACCTGAATTCACTCCTATAACCATATTTAAAAGTATATTTTTTTCACAAAGTTCTAATTTTAGACGTTTTGATGCAATAACAATATTAAATGCAGAGTCCCGACAACAACCAACGACAATGACATGTTGACTGAAACATTAACAACTGCTCTTCAATTTCGACGTCATATAATGTCATCATAATTATTTCCCGATTTTCCACCCTTTTCTTCTCAACGAGTGCAGTACATTATAGATGGCTTCCTATATTTTACGAGCCTTATCCAAACAAACGATTTCTTTTCTTTTTACCAGAAAATAAAATAAAGCCGAAGAATGCCTTTGAAACAAAGCTATTTTTTAAACGTTTCCAAGAAACTCGAAGTCAATAAAATAACGAGATAAAAAAAAAAGAGGCAAACAAATTCCACTGGGTTATTTTTTTACTTCTTTATTTTCGTTCGGCAGAAATTGGCTTAGGTTGGTAGAAGTTAATATTTCTCATGAGCTTAGATTTTTGTTCTCAGGCATTTATTTCGAGAAGTGACATTGTCTTTTTTATGCCATCTATAAAGGGATTAACCTAAGGTCGACTCGCTTACAAAGTGCTCAAAGTAGTATTTTTCAGGTTCTTTTATTTTCTGTCGAGGGCTTATTTGGGCAAAAAGTAGAAGAAAAGAAGAAAATAAAGTCTTTTCTCTGTCTAGGGATAAAAATAGGATTAGGGCGCTATAGACATGTTGGTATTTTTGACGTTTGTCCATCTTAACTTGAATCTAGATTTATTAGAATCATACAAACAAATCTGTATTGAAATAATTCTCTTTATATGAACGGAACACAAAGTATTTGATAATAAAATCATACTCAGAGGCAACGTACCAAAGGTACATTCTACATATATAGATTTTTTAAAGCCTTATTTGTGACTGGAAAAAAATGAGAACCCTTTTTTAATAGAGTTTAAAGAATTAATCACAAATCTTATGAATTGTTATTGGGTCTTCAATTAATTTTTATTGCCTCATAGTCAACGTCTTAAAAAGACATTAGCTATTGTTCCTGTTAGCATTCTGAGACGACAACTTTTCAACGATTCAATCTCATTAGGGAAGAGACGTGGAAGGATGAGCTCATTTCCAGAATTCTTGGTCATTCTTTAACCTTGATATTTTGTCGTTTCTGACCATTTTATATTAATTCAGTGTGCGAGTAATCCGAGATTATTTCATTATTAAATATAAACATCCCCTCCTTTCATCTTTCTCTCAACAATATTTTGTCGAATTAAAACTATACTAAAGCATGCGTGAAAGCCTGGGGGGTTTAGAATTCATTGTCTAACAATAAGTATACATGAGTTAAAGTTGATACTCTATCACTTGTTAGAACTGCCAGTTTTTAAAAATTACAAATGAAATAGGTTAAATTCAAACAAAATAAGTAATTTTAGTGGTGTTTGAAAAGTTCACTGATTTGGTAAGCTGTTTTATATTTTGAAATTAGTTGTAAACCATTGTAAACTAATTATAGGTAAACTATCTTGTTTTTGGATATATGAAAATTTTAATTTATAAAAAATGTATCTTAGAAAAGTAAAAAATATTTGACTCCATGTGACCTTAAAAGAGGTCAAGAAAAGCAGGCTTAAGTATACAGCTAAGGTTTATTTTTCGAATTTCTACGCAGTGTGCATTCGATTACAGAATTGGTTATCAGATGTTAAACGTTACAGACATTGAAGGGGAAAAAATATTGTTAATGTTTCAGAATTACGGAAAAAAAACTTTTGAAGGAGAAATTATCAACAATGGAAA
>JAPMOQ010023314.1:2833150-2851012 GCA_026543055.1 Argiope trifasciata
AAAAAGAGATTAGTGTGTGTATCTTTTTCTCTCACTCTCAAGAAAGTAACACCCGAGATATGTTTTTTTTAAGTATATATATATATATATATATATATATATACTTAAAACAATCATGTGTCGATTTGTAATCGCTAGTAAAAATAAGAGATAATTGTGTGTATTACTTGTTCTGACGCTCTGCAGAATGAAACCCTCGATATGATGACGATGATGTCGGATCCGTCTTTACACGGAAAGGGGGTGCAGTAACTTATGAAGGTAAAGACCCCGGAGCACCCAGAGGGCAGAAGTCTGACTTCTAGCTCAAATGAAGGTGACACACACATTCGCTTGCACAATCCCGTTTCACAGGAGGGCATATTCATAAATCTCACAGAGAGAACACAGAACAACCATGTCCAAATCGGGACTCGAACCTGGGACTCCTAGATCACGGGGAAGACAGGCTACCCCTATGCCAGGACGCCGGCAACCCTCGATCTAAATACCAAAATATACACTTTGACATAAGCAATCTCAAAGATTAGGTTTTGAAATTTTGATAAAAAAAAACAATCGATACTTTATATTATATATATATATATATATATATAGTGCGATTTTCTTTTATTATTGAAAGTCAAAGAAGGATTTTGTTTAATATCTTTGTAGTTCACATGAGAAGTAAGAAATTGAATTTTTTATACAGCGAAATTTAAAAATATTATCCGGATTTTTACGTTTTTGCTGATAATGTCATGGGACTTGACATAATTAGAATAATTCATTTGCACAAGGAACAAAACCGATCTATGGCTAATAAAATAATATAATTTGATGTCTGACACAATTTGGTGATAAAAAAATCTTTTCTTTGAAAATCCATGAATGTCAGGAATTAGATAGTAAAATTTAAAAAAGCTTATGCGTTATTTTGGACAAACCACTTGGTAGCCCATCTATGTGTATGCGACAATTATTCTTTTATTTAACAAAATGAGTTTACGTTTTAGAAGCATTTACATTTTTTTTTTAAATTTCTATTGCTAAGTTGTAAAATACTATGCATTAATCCAATGAAAACGAAGTGAGTATATGATGATAACTAAAATATCAGTATTCAACTTTTTAATTACAATACTCAATTTTTAAAGAAATCCCTATTTTTTTTTATCTTCTTATGAAGTACTTTTGTCGATGTACTAATCTAACCTATCTACCGAAGTTTGTCACTTTTAATTTTGTAGATGTCAGTTTTTAAAATTACTTTTTAAACTCTTGAAGGTTTTCATTTTTTATTTTTTACAGAAGAGTTGAATTTATACCAGTAATTTGTAATTAGCCATTTTAATCATTTGACAGACGGTTTCTTATTTTTTCCTTCATCGTTGATGGTAAAAAAAATTTCGAAAGAAAATATTTATGTTTTGTCATTTAAAACTCTGACTTTTATTCAATATTTTTGGAACGATATTATTTTAAAATAACGCATTAACATCAAACATGATACTGTTTGAAAAATCACGTTGAATATTTAAATATTGATTATATCTTATATTTAAAGAAACAAAAAAGACAGAGATAGTTAATCTATGAAAGCAAATATTTTTGATTCTCTCAGACCACGTTTTCAGAAATATCACATTAAAGTGCATTTCGAAAACATCAACGAATTATAAAGAAAATTTTGTTATTAAATTATTTATCAAACAAATTCAAACTGTCATGTGATTAAACTAAAAATCTCGTCCGCGAAGTTCAATTTCTTTCATAAAGGAATTTGCAATAAAATTCAAATCAGCTGAATGAATCAAATATAAAGAATGAATCTCATATATAATTATGCTCTACATCATTCCAAGCAATACTTACAACTTTATCGAATTATTAAAGTCATCATTTATGATCGTTCTATATCATTACCCTCTGCATCGACATCGTAATAATGCTATTAACAGCATTTCCTTCTAAAATACGTGCTTCATTTGCTATTTGTTCTCAATAACAGTAAACAAACTAATAGATTAAAATCAGGTTTCCAAATGTTTTCATATTAATAAGAATTTATGATGCTTTTTTTTTCAAACTTCAAAACACGTTCTTAATTATCTTTTAGATTAAAACATATTTTTAAAATGATCAGTTCAGTCACGCATTTTCATTTTAAGTCATTAGTAACCATTTCGATTGGTTAAATTGAGAATCATAAAAGTAATTCTAGTTTTTCCTTTTTGGTAGCAAAATATGGTAGCAATGAATAATAATTATTTTTGACATTTTAAAGTATGAGCCAAAAGTGTCAAACTCAAGTGATTGCTTCTAATATGGAATAAAATCCATTGTATTCAGTATACATCATATTGCTCGTTATAGTTTTTTTTCCCCTTCTTCTTAAACCGCGGACATTCGAATTATTTGAAAAAATTATATTTTAATTTTAATTGGACAGAAATTTCTACAACACTTTTCATATTAAAATATTACATAATTTATATTTAATCATGTTTACATATTAAAAATCGTCTGAAAAAGCAGTAAACCCAAAGAATATTATTCGCAAAAATAAATATGGCAAAATTAACAAATTAATTGATGGCTATTGCTTTAAGATATTCTCTAGATATATTTTTGTTCTTTCAGTAAGTTGTATATCCCTTTATCCAAAAATATAATAGAATATACTCGCAACACACTTGAAATATCTTATATCAGATAAGTTAAAATTAGTAAGTCTTAATATAGTACTGTTAGATATTAATGATTAACAAGCATTAAATTGATTAGATATTCAGAAGGAAATTTTAATTCTTTTGTTCATTAAAATGAGAATAACAATAAAGAATGAATAGAATGGAAAATCTCATACATAAGAAAAATCAGAATTTTCTTTCCCTTTTTGCTATTCATTTTATTATGAAAATAAAGCGCCATTTTGTTTGAACTAACACTCGAATTTAAAAAAAAATCCATTTTAAGGATTGAATTATTTTTTATTTGTTTAAAACAGACGATATTTTTATTCAGTTAAAACAGTCAACATATAAAACAGATATTTATATTCAGTTAAAACAGTCAACATATAAAACAGATATTTATATTCAGTTAAAACAGTCAACATATAAAACAGATGATATTTTTACTCCGTTAAAAACAGTGTACAAATATTAAAAATGCGTTTGTAAGTAAGTCAAGTGCTACTAGTGCTAAGTAACTAGTGCTAATAGTAAACTAAGTGCAAAATCATATTCTGCTTCCATTCTTTTCTGAACAGAATTGTGAATTATTCGACTGACTAAGTATATATTCTTAAAATAATGAGAATGTAGGCTGCATTTTAGATCATAGCTGAAAAGCATTTATTTTTTACTTTAAATATTTGAATCGTTATAGCATTAGAATTCATAAACGCGTCCATGAATTTCTGTTTTAATTACCAATGACCTCAATTACAAGTACCATTTTAGAGAGAAAAAGTGTTTCATTAATGTTTAATTTACATATGATTAAAAGGAATTCTAATTAATGAAAAATATGTAAATATTTGTTCTTCATGGAGAGAAATAATTTTGATTTTCTTTCTTGCGCAGAAACAGGAAAATTAATCATTGAATTAATCAAGAACTTGCTAACATTGGATGTTGGTTTAAGTGAGGTATTTATGAATTTCTTATATTTTGGCTTTGAGTACTGATAAGATATTTACTTAATTTTCAATATAACTATTGTGGTTCCTTTTTAGATGTTTTCATAGAAATTAAAAATGTGAGTAAATAATATAATTGCTGATTATCTGTCAGATAAATTTGAATGTTGTTTTGAAGTTATTTTAATTCCTTTGTCACGACATTTTATTTCAGATCAAATTTCCTCAATAGATTTTATGAGTGATAATATATTAATAAGTCAAAAAAATTGTCTAAATTATTGCGCATATTATTTTATTTATTATTTTTGTTCTATGTATTGTTCGTTTCAGTATCACGAAAAACGCTTTTCAGTGATTCTATCTCATCAAAGAGTGAGACGCAAAAAAATGCAGCCATCTTTGGAATTAACTTTATTACTGAATATAAACATCTACTCCAGTCTTTTTGCCTCTAACCCCTATTTTATCGAATTAAACTCCTCTTAACGCATGCGCAAAAGCATGGAGGGTTTTAGAATCCGTTGGCAAAAAATATAAGTTTTATTTTTAAACAAACAATAATAAATAAATTTGCATTCACGATTTGTTTATAAACATTAGCGAAAGCTATATCTCTTTTCAGTTTAACAATTGCATTGATTAACTATGTATTGCAGTTTTGAAAGTTTTTCATGAAAAATTAGCGGTTTATTTAATATCGACATAAAGTTGATGAATCGCGAGTTTGTAAATTATATGGTTTTCTTTTATTATATACATGCATGCTACGAAATCATTCATGCATGCAAGATATGCAAACATTAAAATGCCAAAAGCATAGAAATTGGTAAAGATTAGCAATAATTCCTTACTAATCAGAAAGTGAAATTGAAGTAAATAATAAAATATAAATATTCGATTTCTCAGAAATATTCTTATTTGGATCACCTTCGATTTTTCAATTCCTACTATTAGTTTACACTCTCCCTATTATATTATATTATATTATACATATCGTTTAAATTGTCAATCACTGATACAATACTTTTTATCCATTCACTTCAAGTTCAAATACATTTTTTTAACTCGTAAAAGCATTTTTTTAAAATATTAATTCATTAATTAAATTAAATTAAATTTTGATATTTTAAATAGAGTTTTTGCAGTTTATAATGAAAATGAGAATTAGAGGGCCATAGCTCAATCGGTAAAATACAAGAATTTCAGTTTTTTTCACGTGAATGTGAAAAATACGAGTTCAGTTCTTGCGGAAATCAATAACTTTTTGATTATTATTTAATAAAAAGAAATTAAAATAAAAAAATCTTTGTTTGCCTAAGAAGGATTTGAATTTGAAAATATTTTTATCTTACTTGCTATACATTATTTCAAGATTGACATTGCAAAAGAATATGACTGCAATTTAGAAATTATTAAAAGCATCGTCACTATTCAATACTATTGCATATTACATAAAACTTTTATTTTATAAATTTATGTATAAGTTTCACTGATGTCCATTTGAGGCATTTTAATATATGCTATGTGTCTAGATTATAATTAAATCTTGTATAACAGTGAAGTTATTCTGAAATTTTTCAACTTTTCTATTTAAAAACAAATTTATACAATATATTCCCTAATAACTGGTTCGTGACTATCCGACTTCCATATTATTCTGCTCAATGTTCTTTTATCGTCAATGTTTCCTACATTTTAGCTCGAAATTATGAATAACAGTATATATACCAAAATGTGAATAATTTACATGCCTTAATTTACTTTTTCTTGAAGCGTGCAGTGCAATATATAGATGTACGTAATCTATCAGTACAGAGCCTTCTATTTTAACTCAGTAAGTTATCAAGAACTGCTTCACTGATTCACCGGGCAGCAGCCGTGTTCACATTGAGATAAATGGAGGATATAGTACTCAATAAGAACAGAGAAAATACGTATTATAACAGTGAGTTTTGATATAAAATCTTTGTCTTCTGTATTGGTGGGAAAGAAAGGAGTTTATAGAGCTTCGACCAATCCGGCGTTTTTGCTAACCAGTCTGCCTTTCCACCACATTAGGCTGGATACACGGGAGTGAACAGTTCTTTCTAATCTATAAGTGATATAAGTGATCTATCTGATTGTCGGCTACCATCACCGTTTCAAATGAATTATCAATAATTTATGTCATTTAGAATTTCCTCTTTTTTAACGAATGCTTAGGAACACATCTTTTCTATTTTTTTATTAATATATACATTTCTGAACTAGTTTTTTTTTTTTCTTTTCCATCTAAAATCGGAGCAAAGTTCACGTCGTTATAAAAATTCTAGTCAACTTACAATATAATTCAATTTCAGATTTTTAAAAGAAAAATGAAATTTTTACTTCAAAATATCTTTAATAAATGCCACTAATCATTTTCCCGAGAAAAAAAATAATAGGAAAACAACATATGTTAATAAATATGTAATTTTATTTTGGTGAAACTTAATTTCGCCAAGAGTCGCTAATTGAGCCAACTTGGCAGTACTTCAGTTTCTGTTTCGATTATTAGATTAGAATAAAGCGGTCAAAGGTTAAACAACGGGAGCCTCCCACAATATATTAAAAATGCTGGGGGAAAATTACGTTCATTTGAAGCTAACGACTCCCGCTATTCATAAACTATGAATGATGAAAATTTAGCGGTAATTGTTGTTTTCTGAATCGAATTGTTTAGCATTGATTCGGCTAAGCGCAAGGTTATTGAGTGGTGTCTATTCAGCTTTTGTTTAGGCTAAGTTATTAACCAACTATGAAGAATGTGTTGATGTAATTATAATTGGCTCTCATTTTGCATCGTTAAAAATCTGAAGGAGATTCCCTAATGGTATATTTTACATTCGAAATTGGCAAAAGTAGAGAATTAAAATTTTCTTTATTTGTTTATTTACTTTTTTGTTTTCCTGTATTTGAACTTGTATGTTCTTTTTTAAAATTTTGTATCAAATTATTTAAAGAGTGAGAGAAGTTGTAAAAAAAAAAGAAGAAAAAAATTAAAATCGCAAGTTGAAAGTAGGAAAAGCATTTCAATAAAAGTTCATGAAAATTTGTTATGAAATTCCACAAATTAATTTTATCTAATCTACAACAACAAAAATTTTCAAATAATTATGTAAAAGACTTAACTTGCTGATCATAGAAAAACATATCAGTTTCAATAATAAATATTTTTTATTTTTTATAGACAATCAGTTCTAAAGAAATGTCCAATTTCTTATTCATAGAATAATAGTTAATTGCCTAGAAACCCAAGGAAATTCTTAGGTTTTCAGTTTATAAACTGAAATTAAATGGGAGTTTTTTTATAAATGCTTTAAAAAAAATTCTTACAGTTTTCAAATATGTTCTTAAAGGTTTATTATTGGCATGAAGACAACAAATCTAAAGCTTGTTAAATAAATTAGAAAAATACTTTTAATAGAAATATTTAGGATTTGAATACAAACATTTTAATAAGTGAGAAAGGTTTTTAACATAAAGTTACATATTTTAAAATTTAAAACAAACAGAAGAATTGATCTAGCAAATGATTCTTTATTCATTTGATTTACTTTCAGTTTTAAAAAATGCAAAAATCGTTTTTGATCCATTTAAAACTATTAATATACTAGGAGGCTTCACCTCGTACTGGGTTTCGATCGTCAAAGTATATATTATCTGATACTATTCTCTATGCTCATCAGTTAAATTTAGTAAGTTTTTAAGCTCTACTGGCTATACGTTCAAGGTTGGAAGCTTATATTACCATGATGAAAATTACAGTTTCCGATCCATCCACATTCAATTCTAAACTCAAAGACTTACAATGGAAGCGTTTTTATTTACATTGCCAATACTTAAATATTGATTCAATTTGTCAGGTTTTGCCGATAATGTATCTGCTCAACTTTCCTTTTCAATTTTTCAGATTCTCGATCAGTCTTGCTTCGTAGTTTTTCTTCATCTAATGTCACTGGACACCCCATTATTATTTCCAAAACACGTTACAGCGTTAACGCGCGTATTGCTTAGGCATTTAAATGATTGCTAGTAGGGACACGAAAAATTTCCAATAGTCAATATAGGTATAAAAAAGGAAGGCTTTTTATTCGTGTTACCTCAAATGGAGTGTCTAAAAGTGCATTCAACAAATAATATTGTTTCACACTCGTTTGGTGTTAATTAAATCTTTATTTATACTTTTTTTGGCCCCATTTAATAAGCAAGTGCAATATAAATACTAATAGTTATATGACGTAACAATAATCTTCATTAAATATTTCTACCCACACTGATTAAAGAAATGCTCAAATCTCATACTTCAAATGACTCGCTATTTACCAATCACAAAACGATCCAAAGTACAAGATCATGCATTGTGAATCATTGTGTTTGATATGATCTTGATTAAATTTCTTTTATCTTATTGTTCATAAATAGTGAAAACTTAAGTTGAAAAGGTGCTTCATAAAATAGATCTATAAAACTAAAAGAGAAATGGGATATTTTTAGGTTGTTCAATAAAACATGCAGGATCACAACACAAAACTGTCTCGCATATTGTCTTGTAAAAATAGTAAATTTCTCCTCCACATAAGATTGTGAACTTTGAACAAGGCAGTGAAACTATGAATGTGCAGAATTTAATTTCCACACACAAAAGCTGTGAGCTTTATAATTAGAATATAGAAAACCGTTACTTGTATATGTATTATTTGCCAATGGCGAAAAATAGTCGCGAAAGATTGTCTTTTGGCGATAATCTAAGGTTTTTTTTTACTGTATTTAGCTATCTAACATTGGCGTTAATCGTTGACATGCGATTAATTAATTACCAAAATATGTATTATGGAGACCTTTTTTTCTTCCACTTGAAATCAAAATTTCATAGTGAATTACGCTCAAAATCGCAAGATAACATACTGAATTTTAGTAATTTAAACCATACAGTTTATGATATCGCGTTTACATATATGAAAAAGTACAGGTCGTTAAATTATCATCCTCTTGCCTGGCTTTGGTATAGTTTTACATTATGAATATTAAATCTTTGTACAAAATTTATTCAAAACATTTGTATCATTAAATTACATTATAGATTTTAAACCTTTGTACCAATAGGTTGCATTATAGGTATTAAACCTTAAGATTTATACCAATAGATTACATTATAGATGCTAAATACTTTGTACTACTACTATAGGTGCTAAAGCTTTTCACCATTGTAGATACTAAACCTTTGTGCCATTGTAGATACTTAACCTTTGTGCCATTGTAGATGCTTAAATTTTGTACCATTATAGATGCTAAACCTTTGTATCTACCTAACTCTTTTTTTGTTTTGTAGTTATCGTCTTCATTTATACTCGGCAGCCGGACAAGCAGACCTCCTATAAAAGGATTTCATTCAAAATTCGGTATAAATCTTCTAATTTGATGAAAAGGCCATCCACCAAATTCCATGCGTCTAGCTCAAAGGATGTCTGTATTGTGTTTACATACAGATAGATCGACAGGCAGATTAATTCCAAAAACATGTTTTTCTAACTCAGGAAAGTTTGAAATTGGGAGATTCGAATTTTTTAATTATTTCAATTGCTTCTTTTTATATATTTCGTATGCAATAAAATAAGAAATGACATAAATTGCAACCATTTCTTCTATGTATAATTTTTATAATAAAGAGATGCAGTAAGCGACATCAGTCAGATCTTTCTTAACAGATTAAAAGATGAGCAGCTATAATTATCTCTTTCAGCGGATGTATGCTGTCATTGACCGAAGATAAAAAAAGTGTCTGAAACGCAATTTTCCACAGAAATAATTCTTTACAATTTGCTCTGAGTAACATCCCGGCAGCAGAAAGTTAGTTCTGTCACTTTAATTGAGTAAAATTTTGTACAAAAGAAATGCGAGATTTGTTTTTGGATGAAATTCATTCTGATTTTGAATTTACTTTGGCCTGCTTCGAAAAGGATACATTTTGTATTTAACCACCTGAAACAATCTACAAAAGTTTTGCTGTACAAATTAGATTATAATCGTTTTAATAAATTCAATTAACAGGTGTCGAATCGATCTATTAAGAAGAATAATAGTGCAACCGAATCTTGGTTTAAATTAAATTATTTATTTAAACACACAACAATTGGAAAGCCCTAAGATTTAGTTAAATATCAGCATTACTTTAGAATTCTATATTGCTTATAAGACAAAATAATATCAATTTTTGCTTAATACATTAAAACTGAAGCATTATCAATAAGCAATACTTATTAAATAATTTATAATTAATTAAAAATACTTATTAAAGAATTATTATTTTATTAACTTCAAGTAAGAAGTTACGAATTAACATAATTAAATCACTTAAAATAATAATCTTGCATCAATTCTTCAAAACATTTTACTACTAAATTGTTCACCATTGGATATAGTGCAATACTTCAGAGCAATTTATTAATTCCTTCAGATACAACGACGTTTCTGAAACACACATCAAATTACTGAATTTTTAAATTTTAATCTGCAATTGAGTGACAGTATTAAGTAATTTAAAATGCACAAACCCTTTAATGTCTCAAAGCTGCATACATTATTACAAGAATTAAAATAACAATAAATGTCTGAGGTAGGATGTATCAACTAATTAGAAAATTAAGTAAATTCGTATGGCAAGGGGTTAAAGTAGAATAAAATCTTAAATACACTACTGTTTAAAAGTATCGGATGTTGGAGAAATTTCACGCATTTTCAAGAATATGTCCCCCCAAAAGCAATATTTTTTCATTTAAAGTGATATTTTTTATGCTAATATGTTAATTATATATTGCCTTTAAACTAATTTAAGTTATTGAAAATTGTTTAATTTGAAAAAGGATAAAATTCAAACAAAATGTATAGATTATCAATACCGGAATCCATTTTGGTTCCTCAGAATAGAATGAAATAAAGATATTAATTTCAAAATATTTTTTATCAGAAAAGATAATAAAAGAATTCAAATTAACAGAAAAGTACTTAATATTTGGTTGGGTCGCTTCTGGCTTCGATTACAGCATCTACTCTGTTATGCATGGAATCTACAACATTTGCAACACTTCTTTTAGTATTTCATGGAGCCAAGTTTTAATTATTGCTTCCTGGAGTTCTTGTTTTGTTCTGGGATGATTCTTAGTTTTTTCTTTCTTATTACACTCCATAAATTCTCGATTAAGTTTAAATCTGGCGAGTTTCCTGGCAATGTAAGAACATTAATACCACGTTTTGCAAACTCAACCTTAAACTAAAATAACAAATGTTTTGAAACAGAGGTCAGAATTGAAAAAAAATGGAATTTAAAATCAATTGTAAAGCCTGTCTTACTTATTTTTCGATATATGGAAGGGTGCTAGATCTTTCTGAAATATTTATTTCCGCCTTGGGAACTACGAAGCAATTGATCCTTCAGCACGTCAACATACTTGTCACCATTTATGGTTTCCTGTACAAAATAAATTTGTCCAGTTGACTTATATGACATGCACCCCTCTTCATTACGCTTTTTGAGTGTTTTGATATACGATTCAGGCCTTCTGGCCTTCTTGATCTCTTTAGTTTTACTCCAAACATGGCCAAGCTCGAAGAAAAAAAGAAAAACCACTTTCGTCTCTGAATATAACTTATCTCCATTCCGAAATATTCCAATTTTCGTGCACCTTTGCCAACTCCAACAATTTTTTCCACATCAATTCCATCAGTACTGGATTTTTTCAAGGTACTCGTGCCTTATAACCAGCTTCAAATAGCCACCTGCGAACTGTTCTAGAGGGCCACGGCGACCTGGTGGTAAGGTGTTGGCTTCGGAACCGGAGGGTTGCAGGCTCGAGACTCCATTCCATCAAGAAGCCATCGTGTAAGGGGGTCTTTTGCACGTTAAATCTGTCAGGCCAAGTGTCCTCCTGCTGGTTTGGTGTGGAGAAGGGGGTGTCAGATCGGGTCTCATC
Organism: Argiope trifasciata; assembly: GCA_026543055.1. NCBI lineage: Eukaryota > Metazoa > Arthropoda > Arachnida > Araneae > Araneidae > Argiope > Argiope trifasciata. The sequence goes on from JAPMOQ010023314.1 coordinate 2,844,767, forward strand.
CTCGTCATCTGACCGTGGTTCAAAATTACCGTTTCAAAATAGCCATAGTGTTGCTTTACAACGGGATGTTAAAATTGCTAAACTAAGCGAACTGTTCTGGGACTGGAAATGATAGACATGGACTCTTTTCATCCTTTTTTAAATGTAACAGAACTTGAAAATTTATTTTAAAGGTATGATAGTGTCAATTTAATATCATCCCATTTAGCTAATAAGCTTGGAAGACATTTTCTAAGCTTTTTATTTACGGTTTCTTCGGTTTTGAATCTCTTTCTGAAGAGTTAACTCACATATCTTAAAAAGAAATGAATGGTTTAATTTGAAAAGCAATGTACCACGAAAGCACTTTGACAGCGCAACAAACGAAATGAAATCCTTCGAAGTCGGTGTAATTTTATAATAAATTACCATGCCGATTTAATTATTGCAAACTTTTGCTTCAGAATGGATGGCACAATAAGCTCAAACTTCTTCAACAAATTTATGCTAGAAAATATCAGTTTAAATGAAATATATATATATATATATATATATATATATATATATATATATATATATATATAGGGGGGGGCTTATTAGCGAAGAAACGGGAAACATCTCAAACTAGCAATACTTTTGACCCCATAGTGTAACTTAATTTCTTCTCTGACAGATTTTGGCGCAATGGTTTATTTTGCACTCTAACTGAATAATTCTAAATTAACTTTGTACTCTTAACATTATCGTGATAGCACACGAAAATTTCATATATATTTTGATGAAGAAAAATAGTGAAATGATTTATCTGTTGTTGAAGACACTTCTGATGAAATTTTAATCTAGCTCTACAGTTTTCAAAACTTAAAACTTCAATATAATTCTTAAATTAAGCTTTAAAAATCAAATATGCAATTAAATTAGATTTTTAAACCGATAGAAATTTTTTAAGAGTTTTAGAGATCTGCTTGTCATTAACCCTTTGACTGTTTGAAGTTTTTAAAATCACTATTTAGATGCGTTGTTTGCAAATAAGCTCAAATATTTTCCGAACAAATTGAGCATTTATTATATCATATTACACGAATAATAACATAATATAATAAAAATCTGTCATAGTTAGAAATAAACACTATAAATTTCAAAACACGCGGCATGCAATAGAATATGCCAACCCGCGGCAATACGGCATAAGCAACTAGAGTGTTAATAAACTGTTGCTGTCTCATAAAATAACACAAATTTCATTTGTCAAAATTTTTCATACTAAGATCTTTAGAAATTTTTGTAAACATCAGCTGATTTCACTCCTTTTTCAGTAGCAAATTAAATAACTCATACTTTTAGATGTAACCTTATTTAAAAACCATAAGTCCTCCAATTTAATGTATTGAGATTCTCTAAAATTGCTGCATCTCTTAAAATTACGAAAAAAATTCATTCATTATTCATTAAATTTCGACTTGAAATAAAATTTTGCCGATTACTCATTGCATGATAGGGATAGGGAAAAAATGAAATCTGAAATCGCAAATTTCAAGTTATCATGTGAGAAAATTATTATTTTTAAAATTAGTATTTGTCTTAATTAATTTAACTCATTAACCAGTTTAAGCCGGTTTGAAACAATAACGGGACTTTTCTATTGGTTTCTATCTCTCCCTATATATATTAACTTTTTTTTTTTTTTTTGCTTTCCTTTAAAATTTTTCTTGCTGGGAAACAAAGTTTTGGATCTCAACCGATTTTGAGATGAAAAAAACTTTATTTTTTTTTTAAATATCGCGCATGCACTTTGATAGTCTCATGATTGTTTCAAACCAGTTTAAACTGGTTGATGCCTTAAATTAATTTAAACAATCCATAAGAATTCAAAAAAGGAACAATTAGGAAATCAAGTTATAACTTCAGTTCGCGATAAATCTCCAAATGCAACAGCATTCTGAATTAATTTCCTACACCCTAAAAGCAATCAATCGCCAATTTGTTTCCTATGCATTTTGTGGCTTCAAAAAATCCTCAAATCAAAACAAAATCTTGTTCTCACACGATAAAAAAATAATTTATAACATTTTTTGAATTAATTTTTAATAAAAGCCTAGAAAACCTCAGAAATATCAGTAATCTAAAATTAGATTTCTTTCAAAACAATCTTTAAGCTTTTACCCTCTACAAATTCTTCCCGAAACGCAAAGATAGTAATTGTGGAACTTGATGGATCCGATGACTTTTGACACAACAACGGCGAAGGCGAAAAAACAAGAGTTATCCATTTAAGCAACAGCGCAATTTGTCGGAGTCAAACTAAGAAACTTAGTTCGCGAACGAAAACACGATGCATAGCTTGTACTAAGACAACGATTCCATTGTCCTGGGACACGTAATGAATGAAGAAAAACAGCAGTAGCAACAGATTGAGTCGAAATTTTAAAAAAGTGCCATGTCGAATGCCAGTGCTATCTTTGTCTCCATTTAACTCTATTTAAAGCTACACGTTTGTCTATTTATAAGATACTCATTCCAATAATAAACCAACCTTTCTTTTTTCCTCCCATTCTCGTCCATTACTGAAAAAAAGGAAACACACACTTCCGAGAACTATATAAGTAACAAAAGGGAATCAACTCACTGAAGTTGCCACCCACGCCAACTGTTGCAACAAAGCCTCTCCGTTAAGTGCAAAGAGTTCTCGCAAGTCGGAGAGCAATAAAGTAACACGAGTAGCGTTTTCAAGCCAAATAACAATTATACATTCTCTTAATCACATTTTCCCACGCCGTGTTTGACAGTTTAGAAAATTCCAACTGTTTTTTTAAATTACACTCACATATTAGAAAATAGATATGTTTAAAAGAATTGAAAATAATTTTTAAGATGTTATTCGCAAATTAAATCCCAGATTTCAATGTTCCATTTCTGATTTATTTATATCAAATATTTGGATTCTATTTTATTAACCCTTAGCACTCCGATGTCTCCTCTCAAGAACTATTTAAAGAAATGAATCACTTTAACACTTTATTTCATTATTTTCTTAAATTTTGACTAGTAACAGTACTTACGAGTGGTAAAAACATGTAGATTAATTTTCTGGGAAAATTCAACTTAAAATAATTCATATATATTAATTTTTGGAGCAATAAACATGTCCTCTTACTCGGCAAATATTTATGCATCGAAATACTTTTCAGAGTGCTAAGATTTAAAATATAGATTTTTTTGAAAATATTATTTTTCTTGTCTGTCATAATATAATTATCTCTTTTCATTTTAAAACTACTCTTATTCTCATCCATATATTTCTATTTTCAATGTAATTATCTCTTTTCTATTTTGAAATTACTCTTATTCCCATCTATATATTTCAACAATAACATTCCTGACATGTAAAAGCGATTAGTTTTCGTCTGTTTTATCGTTCAAATGGAAATAGAATGAGTTCATACGATACATCGATATTATGGAATATGTATCGGTGGTTCATATTAACAGGTCTAATAATCAAAATATTTGGTTATTTTTTTTTTTAATTTTAAGATAAATAGCTCAAAATTAAAATCGCATTAAATAGAACGAAATCGCAAAAACTTTGAATGCCTTCTGTAGGAATGTGTTCTTCTGTGCCCTTCTGTCTGAATCTGTATACATTCATGTAGGATGATTTGATTTTAAAATTTTCTTAAAATGAAAATTCTGATTACTTCTTTGTCGTTTTCATCTGTTTTTTCCCCTTCAACTAAATACTGTCTTATTTTAAGATGCCTTTTTTATATCACTAATTACGCCATCGTTTTACTTACTATTTTTATAGGAACTTAATAATGAAAAATGAAATAGTCATATTTTTAGAAATGTATGGTTTCATACAAACCATATTACCTCTTTCATTTATCTACGATCCACTTTTTTGTACAAAATTTTTTTATCTTTTGTTTTAACTGAATAGGATCAAATTATACAAACTATTCATATACTTATGAATTAGTATCGTCACGTTTTGTGGACTTTGAATTAAAAAAATAGGTGATTCACTTCTAAGTCAAAACATACATAAGACAACAGAATAGAAATTTCTTCTTCAGATTTTCATAATTTTAAAAGCCTTTAAAATGCTGAAGCTGCCAAATGTTTTGCTCTGCAAAAATTCCATTTTTATAGGGGTACAGTCGAGAACAATTTAAAATATTCCAAAGGTGTATTTCCAAATAAATATTCCAATGAGATGTTTTTTGCATTTCTTAATGTATATTACAACAAAAAAAATTTTAATGATTTACTCAAAATAGTGAGCTAACAAATTGTGAATTTAGTTTAATTATATTAATACCTTGTTTTAAATCAACGGGTTATTTTTGGACGGACCTCGTACTTTTGAACCACAGTTAAATGGCGAGGACGACCCTTGAGCTGTCACCGCTTCTCCAAACTTCCACACTATATCATCGGGTGGACGTTTGGCTCGACCGGCTTAGATTGTACCAGGCACGCTTACAAGACGGTTTTTCTGTAGAGTCAGGTCTCGGACCTTAAGTCGTCAAGTTTCGGAGCCAAGACCTTCGAGGCCCTGACTAGTTTGTAAGAAGAGGGAATCATAATGTATGCTGCCTAGGACCGAAATAATCGAAATCTACCACTGCTTGCATTCGATGAACCATACAATATCAAAAATACCATTTTGCATACTATTGAATAAATTCAGTTTCTTCGAATTTTGCTGCTTATAAATTTGGTATTAACAATAAAGATTCTGTTTTATTGAAATATCTTATCATACAGAATTAATTACATGTTTTCTCTGATACGTAATTAAATCCACGTTTTCTAAATCAGAAGAATTAAATCTCATTCTTTCGTTGGAAAATAATTCTTCGTAAATAGCTTTCTTTGATTCGATTTCTACTTTTATTATCGTCTGACTTCCGTTCAGTAATGTAAAAAGTTATCCAAAACTAACTAATATTTTCTTTTCTTCACTAAATGCTATGATGTGCGATGGAACTTTGGTTTTTTCATTATCTCTGTACTACTACTCCATTGAGTTTTCTTTCATTTAAACTTATCATTTTGAGATAACATTTACCGAGTATTACAGTGTAATTAAAAATGAATATAATGATTACAAACGACTGTAACTATTTAATTTAAAAACATTTGTCAATAATTTAACATATAACGTTGAAAAAATTACAAAATTCCCCATACCCAAAACAGTTGAAGAACCCAAAGTACACGTTTGTAATGCTCTTGAGTTGGTGGTGACTGCAGACATGTTTCAGAGTGTATGACGTGAAATGAACTACCACCTAGATATTATCCATGTGACCAAGGGAAGTCACATAGAGCATTTATGACGTATGTATACAGAATTTTGAAATTACTTCTACATTTTGCGTTAATCTTATCAATAAATTCTTTTTCATTAAATAGTTATAACCGTTTGTAATCGCTATATTCATTTTGAATTACTCCGAACAACGTTAATTTTACAAGCAAAAATTGAGTATGATTAATTACGAGAAAAATTAGTTATGCTATCTGGGCTGTGCATCGGTTGCACGCTCAAGGTGTTAAAAAAGTCATGAGCTATCTTGCTTCAATTGAGATATCTCAAATAGAAATATGGGACTAGCACACATAACAAACATTTGTAACAGTAATAGATTTAGAGAGCTTATAAGAATATTTCATTCTTGTTATACAACTCATATAGTATATTAGAATTAAAAAGTAATTAGTGTAATAAGAATCTTGTGGATCGGAATAGCCTAGTTGGTAAGGAGTAAAATTCGCATCCAGTGGGTTGTGAATTCGAATGTCGCCTGTCGAAGACTCTCCTTGTATATGGTGTTGGTACACGTATAAATATGTCGTAGCCGTAAAATCCTCCAAGTCGTTTCAATAACACTGTAGGCACTGAGGTGAATATTCTTTGATTCAGTCTAAATTACGATCTGCGTTTTAGTGAATAAAATGTACGAATGAAATCTGTCTTCGTGAAGGGCTGTTAAACATGAGTAGCTAAGACATACTCTTGGATCTGAATGGCGCTACTAAAACAAGAGACGCTAAAACTCAGCTTAAAAATAATGAATTTTTCAGCGGGCTTGTTTATGATAAGGGCCATAAGCAACAAAAGAATTTAATTTGTGAAAACTGTAAAGAATTCTCAAATTTTTACTATAAAAAATTATTAAATACAATCATTTTGATTAATATTTAAAAATACATTGTATATATATATATATATATATATATATATATATACAATGT
>JAPMOQ010023314.1:2851112-2875633 GCA_026543055.1 Argiope trifasciata
AATTGAAACTATTGGTTACAAATAAACTTATGTGAAACCAAGAAACGGTGTAAATTAGAGATGCAAGTATGCATTATGCATACAATGTCTTAACAACGTATTGTCAACAAACTTGTTGTGATAAAAAGATTAAAATTAAATTAGTTTAATTTAATATGTTATATTATGCCATAACTTGTTTTCTAAATAATAAAACCATTATGTAGGATATCCCATAAGTTTCTTTCATATTTCTAATACAAAACGTATACACAATATTTATTGTTTGAACTATTAGTTATTCTGTTATATTAGAACCATTTTGCTGCATTACCTTCTTCCATCTCTCAAGAAGCCTCATTATGTCTTCTTTCCAAAATTGTTGTATGCTCTACAAGAGATCGAGGTGCGCTTTTAATTCGCTGATGGGTTTAAAGCCCTTATCGCGAAGAGAAGTTTTTATGGATCTAAATAAGTAATAATCAGATGCAGCGAGATCTGGAGAGTATGCAGGATGCGGTAAAGCACCCCAATCGAACTGTAAGAGCTTCTGCCTTACGACTAATGCAATGAGCGGTCTCGAGTTGTCATAATATAAAGCAAAGCCTTAATTCTAGCCGTTACTTGCTATGGCAGCTCTCAAATTATCCATTCGATGACAGCATTTCACAGAATTTATTGTTTCGCCTTGAGAAAGGATCTCGTAGAAAAAAAGCGCCTTTCCAATCCCACCAAATGGGCAGAAATACTTTCTGGAGGCGTTGTCCCAACTTGGGTTGTAGCAGAACTTAGTTAAGATTGAAACCAATGACATAGAGGGCTAAATGTTTGCACAAGCAGAGCCAGATAAGGTCATTCGTAGCGTTATGGGAAAGAAATTTTTTGGACATACTAATACATTAGAGTTTAGTGTTGTTATTTTTGAATAAAACGAGATCAAAAATTCCAGAAACAAAAGTTTTTAAATCCCGCTCAAGATGCATCCTTTTGTTGAAATATTTTTGCTGCTGGTTTCAATATCCACTTTGCAATCTTCTGTAATGAGTATCATCGAAAGCAATATAATAATAGCTGCATGTTAAATGCATAAATAACGCATTGACCTTCACAGAATAGTATTTAAGATATACTCTTGGAATATTTTCAAGCAGCTGTAACTGAACTGAAGTAGAAACGCAGAGCAGTTTTCATTTTTTGAGCAGATTTTTTTTTTCTTTTCTCCTACTACCCATAGAGTGTGAAATACGATTTGGTTATAACGACTGAAAGTGATTTATGCGAATTTTATTCCGCACAGTAAGAGATTCTATCATCATTTTGATGTGCAAATTTGAGCTGTTATAGGCCAACAATAAAAGCGAAGATTTGTTTGATCTATCAAAATAACCATCCATTTCCTGTGATTCACACGGAAAAAAATAAACACCTACAATGACCTACCTTATTCAATTTCTTGCTGGTTCAAACCGAATTTTGAATGTATTTTTTGATTTATTATTTTTCACAGATATTTTCTTCTGCATTCTTTTGACTTGACGAAATCTTTCCTTCCGAATTTTTTTAGTAAATTTCACGCCATTAAAATGAGGCAAAAATATTTGTATTGTGAAGTAAATCATAAAAACAATGCGATAAAAAATCTTAATAGTTAAAATTAAAAGCGCAGAAATACAATATATATATATATATATATATATATATATATATATAAAAGACATTTCACTTTTAAGTAGATTCCTATAAGGGGACAACCAATTGCAATTGAGAAAAAAAATGTGAAAGAAAGGTAAAATATTTTCCCCAGTTTTTATATACTATCAGATTTTTATAAGGATTCCCTCATAAATGTCGACTGAGGAGGGAGAATTCCGGCATCTTTTAGAAGAATTTGTTTAGGTTAGCAATTTTTATACCTCAATTCAAAGTGTGAGAACCGTTGACTAAAGAATCTTTACAGAGCTTTCTGTTGTATTAATTAAATTGAAAAAATGGAATGGGATCAAGAAAAAGGAGACACATTTTTAAATGAAGTTAATATGGGTTAAATTAAGATAGAATTTTGGAAATTAATTAGAATTGAAATCATATTTCAAAATAGAATTACACACATACATAAATTATATTACATATATATGATGGTTTATCTAATATCTTGTGAATAGGATAACTAGAGTAATTTTATTTGGGTTTTAACTGGCTTAGAATATGCTGTTAGAAATGCAAAAAATGTCAGACGAGTTTGTAAACGGCTCATATAGCTCATAAAAGGAGGGAATAGTGGTAATGGGTTGAAATTTGGATTTCGCTTTAATTTTTTTTATATTGAAGATAGAAAAATTCATCCAATAAATCAAATTATAGTGTTTTATGAAGGCGAACAGCTTTTGAATTTAATGTCTTTCGATGACGGCAATATTTTAAACTTTAAAAGCTGAATAATGATTTTCAAACTCTAATTTTGACTGTTTTTAGTATCAACTGTTTATGCTGCCAAATACTAAGAGAGATGTAAGAGAATCTACCATTGAGTTCTAGGTTGCTGAAAAGATATTTTTTCATTCGGAAAAAATATCACTCATTTTATTTGTGTGTTTTGAAATACTGCATTTAATTTTAGAACTGTAGCTTCGTGGTATAAATGTGTTAGTATTTTAGTTTATATGAAATATATCGAAGAACAAAAAATATTGCTAAACCCAGAAATAATTGTATATCAACTATAAAGTAAATAGCCTTTTCACAGTCGAATATACTTATGTTTAAACGCATTACATTCAAGTACTGACACTAGAGAAATTAGCAAGATACAAATTTCTGTAGATGGGAAAAAATCATAATTTGGGGGAAATTACTCATAGTATATTAGATAAAACTGGGTGTCTGTCTTCTATAGCTTCTAATATTTAATTTTGTATCATTTTTCATTGTTAGACTAAAAATAAATTCGAAAGAAAGGTCAATACTTTTGACAATGAAATTTTTAATAAAAATTACCTACTATATTAGTTTTACAAAACATGTATTTTTGAATATTCATAAAATATTTCACGCTTCTGTTTCAAATATTTAAAAAAGCCACAAGGATTTGAAAACCAGAATATGAACAAAAATGTAATTTGGAAAAACCTCAATTTAAAATTTTCATTCATCCAATGACATAATATAAAATTCATGCCGTGTCTTTAAAAACTTTTACAAAATCTCGACCAGCTTATTTTAAATTGCTTTTAATAAATAACTGCGAATGTGTACAGAATCTGTTTTGCTTACTCAATGATTGTGTAAAAGAGAATTAAATTTTTAAAAAATCAGTATTCATAAATTTTAATCTTAAAAATCATAAAAGTATAATTATATTTATCTTTTTATTGTGCTGATTCCGTGCATAGTTCTGCTGCTCACATAAATTTATACCATATACAAAGAATATTTACATTCTTAGTCTTTATTATTTTAACTTACATTTTCATTCTTTATTATTAAATTGTGCAAGATCGAAATGTAAAAAAGATTCAAAAATTTTATCATTTTAAAGAAGACTTTTATACTTAAAATATGACAAAAGATTTACCTTCATAAATTTGTTTAAACAAATACCTTAAAATACTTTAATCATAATCGCTGCATGATATTTATCAAGTATTTTCTTTAAAAGACTGTCTTAAAAAAGGTAATAGCAACATTGTTATTCTCTTATGGGCAAGAAAAGTCTTAAATAATTCAATAAAAAATAAAATTACAGCTCTAGGATTTTACATATACATTCAAAATGATTCAAGCGATCTTATTAGTCAATAAAAAATTATGACTTTCCGGTTAGTTGTTGATAGTATGCCGCCTTTGTGTTTAAAAATCACAAGTTGATATTTTTTTTTTTAGTTCCTTTCTAATGTAGCTACATTGAAACATCATTGCAGCGATTACAACAAGAACGAAATTGTTTTCTGGTCTGGAATTAAACAAGTCTATTTAAATGCAGACGTGCGTGTAGTAGGTGACAGAATGTGACACCCGTGGTGTGAAAAATGAAACGCCACAAACTGAAGTTAGCAATCAATACTTCAGAAAATGGCGATAAACGTTGCCTAAATATCTGCTTTTTCGCTTGTAGAGCTGAAGTTATGAACAGGAAATTCTACCCTGAATTGGCAAGTAACTGCACACACTAAATCTTCCTTTTAAACAGGTTTCAAGAACTGACCTGAGTGCAAATCTAATAACTTTCTAAAGATTAAACAGCCGGATGAAAAATCGTTTTATGAATACCGGAAGTGTGGAGAGTTTATACTTTGTTTTTCAATTAACGGTGCCTGTAGTACCGAAAACTAATGTTTGTTGAGAAAATTGCATCTTGCAGATAGTAAGCATATAACGTCCCCTCCTACTCTTACCATTCGAACGTTTTTATCGGACGTTCTGATCTCGGAGTGATGAAAAGTGGGGGATGCTCATCGGGTAAATAGAATCAACATTAGTGGGAATGACGATTTATTTGTTTTTTCTCTCTTCACTTCCCATACCTTTTCGTCTGGAATGTACAGTGGGTGTGGGAAGGTCCAGACACGAGATTTTCGAGATAAAAATTAAACAAATAATGGTAAATTTATCTGTTACTTTTCATTTACCATAAGCCGACAAGGATACTGCCAGCCATTAATCAACAAGTGTGGTGTTCCTGAACTTGAAGTACGCATACCCATTCGGCACATGTTAAACATTCTTTTGGAGTAGTTCCGTGGGAATTTAACTCGCGTTATTCCGGTGGATTTCATACTTTTAGCTATTCCATTACCATTGGTGGATTTATACATTTTCCTGCCATGGGCAATGCTAAATAAACTAGCCAATTTATTGTCACATTTTTAATTTAATGAACAAGTTACTGATACATGTTTGACCAATCTTATTTCAGCAATTTAAAGAGAAATTAATATAAACACATCTCTTTTTATAATGACTCATAATTGTGATTCATCATTGTTAATAAATAATTGTATTTCAGTTAACAATCAGTATTTTTAATAACTGTAATAAATAAGCAAATTGAAACAGCGAGGAACTTGCCCAATAATATTTTTCTTATTGCTAATCTATTATAATCCATGGAAACTGTTAAAAACACTAAACTCTTTTCATATCATTAGTTTTCTTAAACAAATATATGAACCTAAATATAGAGCAAATTTCATACAATTGGCAGAACTTTCCCATCCAAAATTACTTTTTATTATAATTTAGAATTTTACACATGAGGAGGAAAATTCGATTACGTTAACATGCAAATCGACATACGGTATTCAGAAGAAAAAAATATACTCATCCAATCTGTTTGAAAAAACTTTTGTGATACAAAATGCATCTAAATTTCATTTTGAAGAAGAAATATAAAAAATGCGTTACTTTCTTATGAGACATATTATTTTTCCTGGAGCACATATTTTCTAAAATTGGAAGTTTTAAAAAATGTAATGCTCACTCCTTGAATTAGCTCACAAAATGAAATTATGAGAGAATGATTTTCTAGGATTCGAGGAATTCTAAAACGTCACAATTCAACCCTCTGACTGCATAATTCTTTGAAACCACCATTTAGAATCGATATTTACAAATAAGTTCAGATATTTTTCAAAGAAAGTGAACTGGTACTATGCGTTGCATGATAATAATATGATATAATTAAAATCCGTAATCGTAAAAACAAGCACTCTAATCTGCAAAAAGCCCAAGATTTGAGGGCTTTTTTTTTTGGAGAATTTATGGCTTTTGCTACATCATCACCAGTAGATCATTTATATATTTTTCTGTCATACACAATACATAATAAATTGTTCAATTTATTTTCACATTTCTATAAACTTTTAATTTAATCAATAAGTTACTGATGCATTTTTGATCAATCTTATTTCAGTAACTTTATAAAAAATACACGTGTCATTTTTTTATTGTGACTCAGAATAATGATTCACGCATTTTAATGCTAAAGAATATTTAAGCAGACAATAGGTATTTTTGACTACTGTAATAAATAAATACTATGAATCAGAAAGGAACTTGTCCAATTATATTTGGTGAAGTGCGAATACATTATAATCCATGGAATTGGGGATTTTTTAAAAAACTATTTGGTAACCAGTCAAATATTTTTCACTGACCTTCCTGCAGTCCCTCACATCCTGCCAACCCTTTCAGCCAGTCACAATAATTCCAGTTTATACGGCTTAGTTCTGTGCTAATGGTGGTGACTGGCTGTTATTAAACCCTATGTAGCTGTCTAGTCCGCCTAATCGGAAATCAACTACTTATCGCCACTATTATATTAGAATTGCATATATAAAAAAAACTCCAAAGCAAATAATATGAAATTTTGACGGAACTGTTAGAATTATAAAACCAAGCGTGACATTTAGATTAAAATATATAAATCATGCATCACATATATAGCAATTCGAAAACAGCTTGTTGATATAATTATTTTGCATTCAATAAAATTATTTTTGTTAGATTTGATTGACGACGTTTTGACATGTACTTTCCATAAGAGAAAGTAAAAGTCATGAAGTTTTAGTGAAAAAAAATAGATTAGATTTATTTCAAAACCATCTAATATAAATATATAAAATTCAGAGAATATATAGAATGCATTAAGAAATTCATTGAATTTTAAAAAAATATGACACCCTTTTCAACAAAAGAAAGAATTGTCAAAGGAAGTCCATTTTTATATTGATAAATTACTTTGCGTCGTCTTTCCCATGAAAATATGAAGTCAACATAAAACGCAATTCATACATAACTTTAGACAAGGTGGAAAGTAAATATTTAGATTTTAACCACAGTTTCCCGTTCAGTTGCAATGTTGTTGTGACTATAATTACAATAGTATTGCCATTTTGCTAGTTTGTTATGATACAGGTTTGAAACAATTTTACTTGGTGCATTAAAATATGATTAACTCTGAAATACTTTTTTCTCCATTAAGATTTATTAAAATAATGTATTTAAAAATTTCAAAACTTTATTAGATTATATTTATGTAACTATTCAATCGCTGCATTTTATTTTTCCACAATTTTAAATTAAATCCTCTTGAAAAAGCTATTTACTGTTGACTATTACTTTAACTATTCATAATAGAAATTTGAAGTTTTTAATGACTCTCCGGGATTAATACGAACTAAATTGTTAAGTATTATATTTAAATTGGACTCTTAATAACTTCTTCAGAAGATATTTTTAAATTCCAACTTTGATAATTTATAAATTATATTATTACAGAGGCTTTAAACCATTTTGTTTATTGTATTACGCATCTCTCTAATTTTCTGCTAACTCCATGAAGTTTAAACTTTATTTTAAAATAAAAGCGATTAAACCTTCTTTAATACAAAAATATTTTTTGCTTAAACCAAAATATTTGTTTAAAAATGTGAGTAGAAAAAATATCGCTTGCATTGAACTTTTACGTGAACTACAGAATAATTTTCATAATACATGCAATATCTCAAAGAGTTATTCATTGAAAATTTCTCAGATTTATTTTTGTTTTAATTTTTACTTTCAAAAGAATTAAAATAATGTAGATAAAAATATTTTATTTTGTTTCGATAAACAAATATACTTTACAGAATCATAAAGTCTAAATTTTATATAGTTATCTATATAAAATTGACCTTACCTTTGTATATTTGGACCTAACGAATCATCTTTTGCGAAATATTCGTGACATTAAAACTTTGATTTAAAAACAAGTACAAAATTTGGGAAATCTAAATTTGTAGTCATTTTGTCTTAAAGAATTATATTCTGCTAAATATTCTTGAATCCAATAAATAAATAAAACCAATTCCATTTTACCACTTTTACAAATTGGACCGAATTTTGAAGTTTGAATATTAAAAGGTGTTGACTGGCACATGTTCCTTGAAATTGTTAATGGAATGGACTAAAATCGTACGTTTCTATAAGAGAAATATTCAAATTTTCTTAATTCAGTTTTAATCACATTTTAAATTACATTTATTAGTAATAAATCATATTTATTAATTTTCAATTACACTTATTGAATTTAAACTTACACTTATTAAATTTGACACTTATTTAATTTCAATTATACTTATTAAATTAAAATTACACTTATTTATTTTAAGATTCCAGTCGTTAAATTTCTATTACACTTATTCAATTTCAATTACATTTTTGAATCTAAAATTACACTTATTAACTTTTAATTAGACTTACTGTATTTAATTTATGATAATTAAAAAAAATTTAATTACAATAATTAAATATTGTAAAAAAATTCTGTTGTGTAGTAAGATATAAAAAATAGTCTTTTTATTTTATATTAAACTATGCTAAAATTTAAAAAAAAATGTATAGACATATTTTTGCTTGTAATTGATTATGTATCAGATATATATTTTCTGCATTTGAATTTCGTATTTAATTTTTTTAATAATAGCAAATAATCTCTGAAAGTAAAAACCAGTAAGAAATATTAGATCCATTATGCTTTTGAATGGCATAATTACTAAAAGTGAAACATAGCAAACTAAAAAAAAAGCTATAAATAAAGATATTGAGCAAAAATTCTGTCATCTAATCTAACTAAATTCAAACCAATTTTTATTTAAAAAATATTTTTATTTTTATATTTATGCCATACCATTTCCAAAATTTTTAAAATTCCAATCTTACAATACAGAATTTCCCTGATTCAAGCTTAAAATAATTCCTTTTATGTAATACTATCTCCGCAACTTTTGAAAAAAAAAAAAAAAAAAACCGCGATAATCTTTTTTTATTGAAAGGATATGCAATAACTTCTTAAATGAGAACAACTCAGCTATAAAATTAAATCCAATGAATACGCTATCAATCTTAGTGATAAGGCGATGTACCGTCCCATATTATACAATACGTTATTGATATCGAAGGTATTCCAAGCATGTGGTCTTCTTATCCACGCATTGCCGCTATCTTATCTTTGGTGTGTTTTAATAGATATTTCATAGAATTTCCTGTGCAGCAAATAACGTACTTTTTTTGCCTTGAAAGAAAAGAAAATACAAATGCTTCGATATTTCTTATTAATTAGGGAAAATTATATTCGGATAATCACCTGTTTATCCAAAATGTATCCTTAAGATCTACCATCATTATCATGATCAAAATCATCAAATATATCTTATCTTTCCAATAAGCTCTACCAATTAAAAGTAACTTAAAAATATTTTGCTGCGTTTGGAATACTTTGATTCTTATGGCCAATATTAAGCCACGATCGCATTTTTTTACGTTTCAGAGAATTTTGACTCTTTTATTCGTAATTTTCTCTACTTTATTGCAAAAAGTAATAAAAACAAGACAATTTTTTGCATTTATTTTGAAATCTAATGAGTTATAATATTAATATATAAATATAAATAAAAACTATATTTTTAATAAAATTATTGTTTGAAAATGATTGAAAATATTATATTTGAAAAATTAGAAATAGTTTTTTCGATTAAAGAAGAATTTTAATTAAAATTCTTAGATAACCTTTTATAATTAAAATATTTATTAGACGCATTTTAAATTTCAGCTAAAAAGCTTTTTAAAAATAATCTGTATGAGATATAATAAGATATTTAAAATGCAAATGAATTTTCTTTGACTAGTTCTGTCTTAAATTTTGGTATAAATTTTTTTTTAAATAAAAATATTTGCTCTAGCTATCTAATTAACACATGTATATACGTTATTTTGAAACATTTATGTCTTAGGACTGAAAAGCCATTTCACTACTTTATTTTTAAAAAACCCATAAACTTTAAATAATATTCTCATCCCCAAAATCATCCATCCGAAAGTGATATCAATTACATAATCTATCTAATTAAGAAATTCGAACCATATTTACTCCTCTTATATTAATCCTTCTTTCCATGATTTTTTGTGAGCCATAAATCATAGTGATATAATTCATGCTCTAGATTAAAGGGAAAATGCTTCAAAAAATCCTAGTACGTATACATAATATATTTTTTTTAAATTTTTTTAACAATATAATGGAAATATCCACCATCATATAATACAAATTTATTTGTTAAACTCATTACAAAATCTTCAATATCCCTCTCCTAAATTTATCCACTCATTATCACTTTTATTAACCAAAAAAATCTCAGAATTATTATAAAAAATATTCGAGAAATCGCATGATTCTCTCAACCATAACAAACAGTGAAAAGACAAGTTCAAACCAACTATAATGATTGTGACATTTGATTTGTTCGGACAATTGCGCTCCTTATTACTCAATAGTCATGAAAAAACTTGCCAACAACAATCCATTTACAGTATACCTACCTGTTTTGAGGGCATTATTATTTTATTTTTTGGTTTTGTTTACGAAATGTTATGATGGGAATTTCCATCATCTCGCAATATAAACTTTGATTGTCTTCTAAATCCAACATTCACCATGGTATCTCTTTGCAACTAATTACGTAAGCTGCAAGTTTCAGATCTATAACTATCCCTAATCAGAAATTAAGGCAAGTCGGATCATTTAGCCAAAAACGGATAGATATGAGAAGCAAGAACTCCCAGGTTATAAAATCCAACCTTATTTGTTCATTCATCTGTAGATGAACTGAAGCCTTCAAGCTTTGCCAAATTATACGCGAGCCATGAAGTTAAAAAGGCCTCGCGACACTCGATAGCTTTGTCCACTAACAAGGCCATGCAGAAAGTCTGCCGCCAAAGTGGCGCGAAACCGTTAACCACTCGGAAGATTGGTGCAGCCACACCTATCGCCTCTTCCCAGTAATGAATAATACCCCGAGAAAAGACTCACATAAAAGCGGGAGGCAAACGATCATTCTGGTAAGAAGAGAAGTCACCTAATGAAAGGAGAGCTGCAGAAGTTCGTCACCAATGGACTTCCTCGATGCCACCCTGTAATTACAAGCGGCAACACGTGGAAAACACCCCTCATTAATGAAGAAATCGTTACTGTCGTCGATCAATGGACGGCACCTCGGGGATCGTTGCTCGACCCATGATCGATTAGGTGGCAGGGATCGAGAGAGGAAAGAGTTAGGTGTCGCTGAGAAGGCTTCCTAGTCACGCTTCTTAGAGGATTTTCAACCGACCTGACGTCGGCAAGATGAAAGACGGCTTGTTTGTTTTATCATTCGTCCAATGTCTTTTTTTTTTTCTTCTTTTTTCTTATGAACCATTTATAGTGCCGATTGAGTTTCACTTATTATGCATTTCTCGCTGTCTCCCAAGCGAGTCCAACGATTTTTTCCCTGCCAATGGGTTGAAGGTTGAATTAAAAATTCATTTTGTATAAGGATTAGCCAGGTGTAGCCAAGGATTATTTTAGATATTGAGTCAAGGATTGTTTATATTGAGTAAACAGCTTTCGATCTAGTGAGCACTTCTGTTTCGAAAACGTCAAGTGATAAAAAGGGAAATAAAATTAACCTACCAACCGAATAGAACGATTAATCAAGCTAATATATATGTAAATATTAGGTGCTTACATGTGTTTTAATCAGTGACATCTATTGGTATATATATGGAGTATCTATATAAACGACAACGGTTTGAGGTTTAACCAATTAACTGTTATTTTGTAAGTTTTCCAATTAGTATTATTGAATTATTCAGTGTATAAAGATCCCGATCATGGAACGCTCCAGATTGCATTTTCGACATTCAGTGCAATTTTTGTTTGATTTGAAGAAATATGCTACCGAAGCTCATCAGACACTTTTAGAAACATAAGATGATGCTTGTCCTTCTTATCCCAATTGTCGTGTTAGGTTTCATCAATTTAAGTATCGTCAATTCGATATCATCGACAAAAAAGGCCTGGAGGACCAAAAAAATTGATGATAGTCAATTGTAAGGCTTACTGGATAAAAATGGGAAAAATTTGTAGCAAATGCTTGAAAATATTTTGATTTATATTTATTGTACCACTTTTTCTTAATAAATGCCATTTGAAAGCGAAAAAAGAATCAAAATACATGCAAACATTTTATTAAAATATTCACTTCTGTAGTGAGATTTGAAAACAACCAAAGACTTGGTTTTAGGTCTAAAATATATTTTAAAGCACAATATTATTTTCTGTTGGAAAAGTACAAAAACTTTATGCAGGTGTTTTCATTATACTATATGTTATAAACGAATATTTGAAGAAAAATATATAAGATAGTAAACATGAGTTAGATCTTATATTTTTACATAATGTATCTGATACTTTATACCTCATTGCATTGAAGAAATCACTATCATGAAGTTTTGACGCACTCCCAAAATAGAAAATAAAGATTTAATTCATGATTTAAATTGAAATCAATTAAAAATAGAAAGTATAAAAGAAACCAATAAATTCAGAATAATTTCAATAAGTATTTTCGTTTAAGAATGCTTATTCTGAAAGAGGAAGAATTTAGAGTTTTTGTGACTTTAATATTACGAAATCAAAAAGTGTTAAAGGCTGTTGCGAAATGCTGATATTATCTATACATTTTTGAGATAAATGCTTTTATTTTTTCTGAAGAAAAACTCGCTTCAGATCATTATTATTTGAATACTTAAAAATGCTCTTCTAATTAGAAGAAATTAATCTTATAGTAATTTTTTTAATTATTACTTGTTTTCGCTATCTTAATACATCAGTTCACTATCTGAATATATCAGGTTTCAGATAATGAATGTAATGGAAAAAAAGGGAATCACAATTGTAAATGCTTGTAAATTTGTACCGTTTCACTCGATATGTAAAGTTTGTTTACAGCTCATCTTGATTATTCATTAGTGGAATGTTAAGAATGAATACTGCATATTTCTACTGTATGATTCCTTATGAAATTAATACTTTTTTCTATTATATTAACTAATGTATTTTCTTATTTTTTTTTATTGAATACTAATTTTTCTATAACGTTTCCTTTATAAAAACTCTCTACGACTAAGAATAAGGCCTTCCTATTTCTAATATATTTTAAGGTTTGGTGCAATTTTCTAAAAAGATTAAGAGAGCATTTTAATCCAACTTTTTTAATTGTTTAAAAAGTGAAACCATGGAAAATAGAAAGTCGAAAGAAAGTTAAAATCTCCGAAAAGTATATTTGCGAAAACAAATTAATCAAATGTTTTAAATCCGAAAAAAAGAAAAATCTATACGTTTAGATTTCATCATAAACTATAAAATAAAAATACTTTTCAATTATTTTTTTATTTAATTAAAAATTGTAAACTAAGAAAACATTTTTGTTACGAAGATTACATCACGTTACTATTCTTAGAAATATGTAGCAAAGGAACAAGCAGTACGTGACACGGCGATGGTTTCAAAAAGATTTAAACTGATTTGAAAAATGATTGCAGGCTATCACATTTCTCAATTCAAAGATTAAAAATTTTAAAATTTTAAAAAAATGTAAAAATTGTTTATTAAATTTTAAATCCAAAAGAAGGCAAAATCTACAAGTTAAGTTTTAAATTGAACTATAATGAAAAATAAAAGTATTTTTCAATTAAATAGATTGCAGTTTTCTTTAATTATTCAGAATTTTAAAGTAAGAGAACTTTTTAGTCACGTAGATTATATCTTAACATTGTTCTTAGAAATATGAAGCAAGTGAACACGCAGTACGTGACTAAGTTTTTGGTTTAAAAAAAACTGATTAAAAATTATCTCATCGCTCACTCAAAGATAAATTTATTGAAATAAAATTTTAAAAGTTTTTAAAAACAGTTTTTTATTTTTATGATAAAAATAAAAATATTTTAAGTTTTATTGTGAATTATAATGAAAAATAAAAGTATTTTCCAATTAAATTGACTGTAGGTTTTTTTAATTAATTGAGGATCGCAAAGTAAGAAGGTTGTTTTTATCACATAAGTTAAATCACGTCACTGTTTTTAGAAATATGTAGAAATTAAACAAGCAGTACGTGACTGGTCGTTGGTTTTGAAAATATTTATACTGATATAAAAAATTAATTGTAAATTATCTCATCATTCAAACACAGAATTTTATAAAATAAACCTTTTAAAAACAGCTCATTAAATGTTAACGTTTCATTAGCTTGCTCTGATAAAAGAAAAATATTTCAATGCTAAAATATTGAAAATTGATTTTTAAAATTTTATTTTTGTCTTAATGAGGATATTTTAATTGGCACAATTTGTTAATATATGAAATAAAACGACAATAAATGATATTAAGAGTATCGTTTTCTCATGCAATATTGCACCACCTTATGAAATATGATAACACTTCTAAAATGAAACGCTGCTGCAATCGAGGAATTCGAGCGATAAACTTGTAAAGATGTTCTAGAAAACTATTTCCCAAATTTCATTGGATCATAATTTGTTTTTATATACGAGTTTCTTTTCCAGCTGTTATTCTCAGATTTTGTTTATAACATTCCACAACTCAATAGTAATAATTTATATCATTGAATAATTTGGCTAGAATGCATGTTAATGAAATAAACATTGATTCTGTGAATTTATTCAAGTTCATTAGTAAAAACTTTACATTTTTGTGTATCCCCCTCCAGGTGGGATTTGATAACTGCCTGTGGGGTAGAGGGTACCTCGTAATAGAATCTCGAGGATGAGAAGCTTCCAGTATGTTGGTTGGTTCTTTACACTTTTGTCAATACGTGGAAAAATTGCAGCCTGGTTCATCCCATCGATGACGGAACGTACTTCACTTAAGGAAGGATTGTACTGTTGTCAGGCACTGTGTGTGGTCGGTTGTACTGTGTGTCACAGTTCCCACCAGTGTTGTCGTTGCAGCGGTCCCGTCATTCAATTTTTTTCATGTGCTTTCCGGCAGCTCGGAATATTTAGTTTGTAATGCACTTGATAACTTCATAAATATATGATGGAAATTTAAATAATTTTTGCTTATATGAATCGAATACAAAAACTAATTTTGCTATGTTTTGTAAAATACTACAGATTATATTGAACACTAAAATATTAAATTTAAGTCATTTATCCACTCGAACTAAGTTCTCCACCTACCTTATTGCCATGTCATGTATAGTTCTTTCAGGTGGTTGAAAATTAGGTACCATTTGTATACTGCCTACCGTCTTCAGTACAACATATAACATGAAGTCAAATTGATTCCACGTCAGGATTATCTAAGAGTAATTTTGATTACTCATTTCCGTTACACTTTCGATTTCGGACATAATTTTATTTTGGATTATATAATTTGCTGACGGCAATTTTTATAGCCAAATGGTGCAACGTCGATCATAAAATATGTTTATTTCTCTTTAAAAGGAAATATCGAAAAAGAAAGTATGATCTATTTAAAACAAGAATTGTTGTTGCTGAATGCTCAAGAAGAGTAACAATTTATTGATTGACAGAATAACAGCTAAATTCTAATAACAGCTTTATTTCTCATTTTTTGCAGTCCTTTTCGTTCATTACTTTTTAAAGAAATAGCCTTTTTCAGACTCTCCAAATCAAAAATTGTGTAATTTATATTCGCTACTGTTTTATCTTAAGTAGCATTTCTTTTATTAAAAAAATACTTTAATAAATAAAAAAAAATATTATATAATGTGTATAAAAATAATATGATAATCAATAATAATCATATTAAAACATTTCCTTATAAATTTTTGGAATAAACTTATTTATTTATTTATTACCTAATATTATAAAGATTTTAATTTTATTATTTCATTTAAATGATAATATATTAGGGCTTGTGCATACTTATTATTATTCTATGTTTTACTGCTTTACATTAAAATATTTTCTGTAATATTTATTTTTTCCTCAAAAAATTGAATTTTTTAAATAAAAAACACTTGAAAAACACCATAAAACAGCAACTAATTATCATAATTTTTCTTAATTTCGTTATATATATATATATATGCAATTGTTTTAAAATGGGTTCACTCATCTTTACAAAGACCACCAACTGTTTATGACCGAATTCATATATTTTTAAAAATTGTAATATGTAATAAGTACTTAAGTCAGCATATCAAAGCATAATACACGCAACAAATGCATATATTTTGATAAATGAAAATACCAATTTAATAAGTATCTCAATACTTCTAAATAAAATAATCGTGATGTAAAAGACAAATTTATTAAACGCTACTTGACGTAACGGCGTGTTGCTGCGGCAGAAGAAATATTTTAGGAAATATAATTTGGAATTTGAAACAGCCATCTTGTTTAATTATGAATGATAGAAAAAAAAGATATTTATTTTCTTGTCTACAATCAATACATTCAGTAAGAAATTAAATACAGTCGAATCCGGTTAATTGGACCACCGGATAATCGGACCGGATCTCAAAGAACCGAAACAAATCCTATGTACATAAGCCTAATATTATTCGCTTATTTGAACCAAAATTCTGTTTAAACGGACCAAAGAACGTGGCAGGGAAGATGAAAAAGAAGCCACAAGTCGCCTGTGTACAGCAGGAAGTCCGAAAGGGAAAAGAACCAGTGGGAGGTGAACAAGCACTTTGTTTCTTAGAACGGGCAGCTCGATAGTAAGTTCTTCAAACGTTGACTTGAATTTGATAAAAACTTTTTTTTTATTGTGCTTCGCATGCTGAGTATCATGTAGATCGTTTCGAAGAATTTGTTCGTAAATTTATTTTTCAATGAATAAAGTTCATAAGCAACAGTAGTTCTTGTTTGTATGTTTGCCATACGCGTGTACCGCACAATAAAGGTCATAATGACATTTTAATATATTACGTATAGCACGTCTCGTCTTGTAACATAGGGCATGTTCGTGTAATCGGACCAGCCGGTTTTTAGGACCAAAATGATCGCGTCCCGATGTGGTCGGATTAACCGGAATCGACTGTAATATTTAAAGGAGTTGTATGAATAATGTTTGCTCTATTTTTTTAAACTTTATTATTCAAGTACTTTAGGGTCGACTGTTTTTTTTTTTCGTTGTTGTTGTTGTTATTGTTTTTCCATCTTTAACAAAACACGACTCGTGAGCATCCAACTTAAAACTGGCAATGTGAAAAAATGGTTTCTCCAGTGTCAAAATGATAGGCAAACTTTTATCGTAATCGAAGGAATAGTAATTCAGCGCATAAAGTACAAGAAAAAAAATCGTTTTTATATATGATATAATTGTACTATGCCTATAACTTTAGTATAATTATAACCTTAGCAAGCAATAAGTAGGGAAAGTTTTATAACAATCGGATAAACAGGACGTTAGCGCATAAAATACGAGTTAACAAAAATTCTTTTTTATATATTAGATAACCTAAAAAGGGGTGATTGGTAACATAATTTTTCAGTGTTAAATTCTAATAAAACTTTTAAAATGGAAATAAAATTTGGATATCTACATATATGCCAAGTAATATAAAATATTCAGAAAAACTTGTCAATTCCGGAATCTTATTTTTAAGTTTTCTACATGGAAATCGGTCGCTCGATTTAATGCAATTCAATAATTCGGCGGAATAATTATGTCAATTTTATAATGTTTCCATTTTTTTTTACCAAAGAGAATCTAGAAGAAATCTTTACTTTTAATAGCTTGGAAATTCAATCAATGATGAACAAACTACAACTGCAATATCTAAAAACAATTTCCTATAGAAACCAATCAAATACTGCCTCGATTTCAGAGGCAGTCTTGAGAAATCTTCTATAATCCCAATACACGCTTTCCAAAATGGTTGAGAAGAAAGAAATAAATGTCTTAAATGACAACACTGCGCTGCATGAAATTACCAACATTACATCGCTTTCACACCACCGTGCCCAATCATTTCCAGCCTCACGAAAACGCAGAGATAACGCCTCACCAGAAGTAATCCCGATTTATACATTAAATCCACAACTTAGTGGCTTGTTATGACACCGCCAGAATCTTTTCGGAAATTCGCGCCGTTTTGCAGGCGAAAATGATCTTCTCGCCGTTTTGTTTCTGTGTCCGAAATAAATATTGTTAGCGCCTCCGTGTCTGCAATTGTAAATTGGGAGATGATGCCCACCCACTGTGGATCGTCCTTCATCTGAGGATTTGTGATGTAGGGATTAAGGGGAATTAATGGGTCATCTTTTACGGCCTCTCTCTTTTTCTTTTTTATACCATCCAGTGTGTGCCTGAAAGATGCGATGCAGATGGACAGGTGGAATTTCAGAATTTTGGTTGTTGGAAAAAAAGACATTTTGTTTGGAATTTGGGTTTTTCTCGTAATTAAAGGAATTTTACTCATGGGTTTTCTAATCTACTACTCTTGCTTTAGATTAATTTTACTGATGGCTTTACTAATCTGTTACTCTGGTTTTAAATGAATTTTACTGATGGTCCTACTAATCTACTATTTTAGTTTTAGATTAATTTGACGAGTGAGTTTACTAATCTACTATTGTTTGTTTTAGATAAATTTGATTGTTGGATTTATTAATCTGCTATTTTAGTTTTAGATTAATTTTACTAATGGCTTTAATAATCTGCTACTCTGGTTTTAGATGACTGACTTTTATTGATGGATTTATTGATCTGCTACTATGATTTTAGATGACTTTGACTGACGAATTTACTAACCTACTATTCTTATTTTGGATTAATTTTACTGATGGGTTTACTAATATTCTACTTTGGTTTTGGATGAATTTGATTGGTGGGTTTACTAATCTACTATTCCGGTTTTATATCAATTTTACTCATGAGTTTACTAATCTGCTGCTCTGGTTTTAGACGAATTTTACTGATGCGTTTACTATTCTGGTTTTAGATAAATTTTACTGATGGATTTACTAACTCTTCTTTTAGATGAATTTTACTGGTGGGTTTACTAATCTGACACTCTAGTTTTAGATGAATTTTACTGATGGGTATGCAGATAATATTTGGACTAATATACTATTTTCAAATATTCTGTAAGGTAAAGTAGTTTTATTTCAAAATTGGCTTTCATATATTTTTTATTTTAAAATAATACTAGCTTTGAAATAAATCATAGATAATTAGTGGGGTTTTTCATTTCATACCATTATATAATATAAATTATATAAAAATACACAAAAGCGATCTGCATAAATGAATTTTGGCAGTTTAAATCGATAATTTAAAACAACGCTTTATGAATCAAGTTTTTGATTATTGCTTAATCACTTCAAATGTATTCATTTTAACAAAGAAAAACAATATTTAAATGAAAAGGAAGTTAGCAATAAAAAATCAAATAAGCAAGACAGTACAATAACAGTTCGAATAAGTAAGACAATTAAAATAAATGCCCATTTTTTTTTTTAGAATCATAGACATGAAATTGCAAAAAACAACTTAACTGAATTAAAATCGAGTGAAGATTCTGGATGAACCAGTCAGTCGTTTGAGGCGATTTGTTCATTAACTAAATGCATTATACTTCACAAAGAAAATAAAGAAATAGATTAAATTGCAACATGTTTATTGAACAGTAGCTATTAAAAAATAAAGTGAAAAATATTAATACACAACTCTTCTTTTAATATTATACTTGTAAGAAAAAAAATTCTGTAAAATTTTTTTAGCATTTCCTTGGCTTGATAAAGCCGGAATTTTTTTTTTTCTTTATGTTTTAATATGGGAATTCAATTTTACATTGCAAGCAAATACATTCACTCCATTGTAAAATTAGTAAATTCATTAGTAATCAAAATTAGTGAAAAATAAAGAGGTAAATATAAATATTTAACTCATCTTATAACATTATATTTGGAAGAAAAAAAATCATTTAGCATTTCTTTGGTTTCAGAAAGCCGAAAAATTCGTTTGGTTTTGTGTTGTGCTTTGGATATTCAATACAATTATAAAGGAATATATTCGTTTCAATTTAAAATTCGATCTTTTTCAAAACTACTAAAAAATAAAGAGGTAAATATAAATATTTAATTCATTTTTAGCATCAGATTTGTAAGAAATTTTTTTTAATTAGCTTTTCATTGGCTTCATAAAGCTGAAAAATTCGTTTAGCTTTATGTTTTATTATAGGTATTCAATATAATTATAAGCAAATACTTCATTACAATGTCAAATTAAAATCATTTCAAAATTTTATTCAAAAATATCACTGTATCTTTTAACATTACGTGTCTAAGAAAAATTCTTTTAGCATTTCTTAGGCTACATAAAGTCGACAAATTCATTTGGTTTTATATTTCTCTGTGGATATTCAATACAATTACAAGCAAATGCGTCGTTTCAACGTAAAGATAGATGCATTTCAAAATTTAATTCAAAAATTTATTCTTTTCATGACTTTTCTATGAAATACAGTTAGCATTTATCAATTTTATATCTAAAACTTATATGGGATCATCATAGCTAGACATCATGACACAACAAAAAAAATTTTGACTACCACAGAGAAAATATCATAAATTCAGTTTCATTTCATCACTGTCAAAACAAATAAATATATATATTGGGAAAATTCTTGCCTAGAACAAAAAGACACACTGACCAAGTTTTCCTCGATATTTTTTTTCTAGTGCTCTACTTTCTCCTTCTGGATAAAAAGAGTGCTTTCGGGAATTCTGTGCCCATTAACCACCATAAACACAGCCGTTTCTATCACTTCCCTTTTACGATTCTGTTGCTCGATCGTCAGTTAACGGCCAGTCGTTAAAGGGTGATCTCTGCTGAGAGCTCCATATCAAGATGTTGTGAAAGCAGTAGAAAAAAATAAACGAAGAACTGGCTTTATGACTGTTTTCTCTGTTATGTTCTTACTCAAATAAAATATTCATTTTACGTCCAATTATGGGTGAAATTAAACATTTACTTCTCCACTTTTATGATCTAGATTATTAATATCATTTTCCCTCTATTATAAACCAATAATCCGTTTGCGAAAAATTTAACAAAATTCAAATTAATTTTATTGATGGTGTTTAAATTTATTTCGTTATATTTAAAAACTTATCAAGCCTGATTAAGAAATTTAATAAGATGAAAGTGATAGCACTTATCATCATCGCCAGTAAAATTCTGAGAAATGATTACAAGAAAAATGTGTGTCATTATAACTGTGTTAAAAGGATTTTTACGAAGTGCAATGCGTAAAAATTGTTTTTAAAACTTTGTACTCTAAGAGTATATCATCATCATGGATGCAGTAAAGTGCTAATATAACTTGTTTTGATAAAGAAATTACAATCAAACTATCGAATTAAATCTTAAAATTTCATATTGCAATACTAATGGCAATTTTGTAAAAAAAATGCTTTGAAATTCAGCATAAAATATTTATGACTTTAGAATATTTCTTCGGTATTGAATATTTCCAACCATAAAACTTAGTCTTTACGAAATCACAACAATCAAAATATTTACTTCTTTTAAAAATTTATAAAAATTCAATAGAATATTCGATATCATAGAATGCGAAAAAGACAATTCTTTAAAATAAAAATGTGAAAAACAGAAACGTCAAAAATATTTTTATGTTAAATATATTAATTTTAAAAACTCAACAATGTTTCCTATTATTGGTGTATAAAAAGAAGACAAGTTTATTATTTAGAAAATAAACAGCAATTCATGACTTAATCTTTAATAATGGAAAGCATATGATTGAACCGTTCCATTAAATGATTTTTTTAAATGATAAAAACACGAATATTGTATTCAGATGCGACTACAACCTCAAATAATTACTAAAAAATGCCCCAAATTTTTCTTTACATTTAAAATTAAAAGGCATTAAAGGTCATGAAACCAACGAATGAACTAGCACAGCATTAGCTCTCGAAGAATATTTGTACTGATAAAAGCAATGCTTTGTAGATAATAAATACACAAATATTTGTTTTTTTATTATTATTATCAGCGATTTTATATGAGTTTTGATGAGCTGTGTATGCAAATGTCTTTTTATGTGATTAGAAATCACTAAAAATGTCATTATATATCTCTTTACGACAAGCAGCTCAAAACTAGCCATTTCCTTTTTCACCAAACATTTTATCCCTTCTCCATATATACTCAATCTTCTTGCATTTACGAACATTTCGTTTTAATAAAAGTCTTTCACATTTCTTAACAATATATTTGTCACGACTGTATGGCAAGGTATGTTATGAAATGTTTTAGTAATCACGGAAAATATTAGAATAAAAGAGGTATGTTTCATTTAACCTATGTTGTCTCAATTCCACGTATTGCAAATAATCGTCCAAGGCGAAGAGCTGATTCGCCCTAAATAGCAGTTATATTTGATTTCTTAAAAATTCATTAAATACAAGGTCATACCCATAATTCCGCTAACACTTGGCCCATCAAAAACACGTTATTTTAATTGTTTTGCCTTTCCAGTTTTTGTGCACATTCCGCCACATTTTCTAATGATGATCAGTTTCATAACATCATAGCGCTATTAAAAACGTAAATATTTGGCTCATCTATCGTATAAATTCGCGATATTGTAACATTATTTTTTGTCATATAATGCATGGATATTAAAAGGAAGTTTTTCACAATGCCGGGATCTACAAAATTACGCGATCAAATAGTTGAAGAAACTACTAATGAAAACAGGTTAAACAGTTAAAAACTGCCATTAAATTGGTATCAACAAAAAGTTAATTTTTAAAATTTTAGTCTGTGTTATTTTTTTTTCTGTGTTAATTCTTTTTTGTGCTACTGATATTTTCGAAAGTTATCCATAAAAAACTAAAATGATTTTTAGTTCTTAATTAACTAAAATTCTAATTGAATTTCAAGAAACTGTTCAGAAGTGCACATTTCCCCTCTCCAAGGTCTATATGTTCCAAATTTGGTAGCTAGAGGTCAAACGGTCTTGCTTACAGAGCGCCCCACACATACACACACATATTTATTATTAATATAGATACTGATAACATACACACTTGGCGAAATTATCAAAAGTTCAAGTTGTTGAGAAAAACAAAAATTTTCTTTAGATAGATCGCATTGCCAGTATTTTTTGCAAAAACTAAATTGAAACATTCCCATATATTCGAGATACTTCTGCTACCATAACTTACACTAATCTTTCAGTTAAATATTGAAAATGAACAGGTGCTTTCAACACTTGAGATTTTGTGCAAATAAATTTCCCTCTGAAGTCAAATAGAATAAAAATTCAGTCAAAATATTCAGTAATTAAAATGAAATCGAGATAGAAATCTTATACAATGGTCTATATTGAATAGTAAAATTTTGATAAGAAAATGTTAAAATTATTATTTTTGACAGAACACAAAAAGTTGTTTTTAATGCTAAAAGGGAAATTTCGGAGTGTGATTTCAAATTCAGAGTCAATCTTATAAGATTTCCTATATGATTTTTCACCTTATATGATTTCTTGTTTTTGCAAGAATCGAAAGGAAAAGCTATGAATCAGAATTTTTGTTTAGAACTGCCATTGAATATCATAGAATTTTTCACATTTTCCCAGTTAATTTCAGAAGTCTTTAATACAATTTATCCATAAACGAATTGTCAATGATTATTGCTTATTGATAGTTGCATCAAAAAATTTATTATGAAATTATTTAATTATAATATTACAGAATTAAATTTTATTAAATGTTGAAACTTAGAATGAAAAGAAGTAACCTCATGCTAGGACACTCTGAATTTAGTGTAATTTAATTTACTTTATATATGTTTAAATTTTTGTGATAAAATTCTTAGAATATAAAATATTTAAAATTCCTTATTTCTTAAATTTTTATTATCAATACAGCTGATACTTACACTAATTAATACACTGAAAATGTTAATTTCAGGTGTGTGTGCGGGTGTGTGTTTTGTAGAAAAAGAAAGAAATTTTGAAACTCTATTTTCATTGTACTTTGATTTTGTTCCTAATGAACGTTTAAAGATCTACGCTTTTTAATAAACTTTATAAATTCCAAAATAGTATTTCTGCAGTATAAACCAAACTGGCCTTTTATTTTTTTTCTATGACAGCATCAACCTTTCTTTTTGTATCTGTATGATAATTCTTAAGGAATGCCAGCTATAAAGAATGCATAACCGACGTCTTTCTTCAAGCGGCTCTAAAAGCGTTCGTGACATTTAATATTCGTATACCAAAACGTTTTTATGAAAATGATCCAAGATATCCGCGAAGTTAAAAGACCATTTCTGGTCGATCTGCATACGCTGTCACGCCGTGCCTCTGTCCTGTTGCATCATACGCGACAACAACGGCTCGTTATCTTTGTCCTCTGCATAGCAAGGACGCCGGGAAGACCTTGCCTCCCTTCTATAGGTCATTGCCTCGGTGCTTCAATAATAATAAGTAATCTTAAAAATAGAGATACCCGCTGAAATCGAAGATGGGAAATAGAGATGTTATCAAGCAAGGAAAGGGACCGTGCTGTTGGTTCGGTGACATAATGGAGCTTGCCTCTTACCGGAAACAATGTAGAGTATTATATAAGAGAATTTCAGACAGGCCGAATAGACCAGGAAAAACTGGAAATAGGCTGAAAATTCAAAATAAAATGAAGCCTAATTAGGCATA
>JAPMOQ010023314.1:2876033-2889377 GCA_026543055.1 Argiope trifasciata
AAGTTTTACTACATACAATTGTATATCTTTAGCCGTTCATAAATCGATAAGTCATATTTATTATTCAAATATTGCATAAAAACAAATTTATTTTCATCGTTGTGATTAATTATTATACACACACCAATACATCAGATATTAAAATGACGATTGATTAAAACTATCGTCGAAAGGGAATTTATAAATTATTTTTGGAATTATAAGACCAATCATAAATCATCTCTTATGTTTATTTTAGATTTAATCAAGTTGTTATATTAAGAGCTCATATTTAATCAGCATTCTCCACAAAATTATGAAAGCATTTTTATTAATAATCTTTTCATTATAGAATGAGATGGGCTTTTTTCCCCCTGTGACTTATCATTTTCTGTCTTTAATTTGCATTTATCTTTTGTCTGTAATAAAAGAACAATCAGAAGATGACTAATGTAGGTCGATGTGTACTTTTAGAAATCGATTGTCACTGAAAAATAAAAATGCAAAGAAAATGTATAATATTTCACACAGTTTATCTTATATCTTTTTATGTGATATATTTTGAATACCATGCATTTAAATATACTATAATAAACACAAAATTAAATACAATTTTTGAATATAACATGTTTTGAATTTTTGTGTATATGTTTGTATTTCACCATTTCTAATCAAACATATATTCAGTGGCCGTTATATTTATAAATAATTTATATTTATAAGAGTTTAATAAATATTTTTGTTTTTATAAATATTTTTAATAAATATTTAATTATTAATTTTTAAGCTTTTAATAAATTTTTTTGTGTAAAAGTCAATCGATATTTTTAACATGAAAATCCTCAAAACATATTGTTTTTCGTCATTTCAAGACAGAAATATATAAATCTTTTAGAGTAAACGATATTTTTAAAACGAAAATTATTGAAACATAATGTTAAATAGTTCATTAAATTAATGTTTAATGCCTTTAGAAACTCAATAATTATGGATAAATATTAACTCAACTTGTTAATAATTACAAGGTAAAAAAATATTAACGATGTTTTTCTAAAAATCAGAAATTTACTTGCAAAACTGAAGTTTGAATATTTAGAAACAAAATTTATCAATGAGTCATATATTTACCAGTACAATATATTTACCATATATTTACAGTCAATAGGAGTACAATCTATTATTCAACATTTGTCTCCTTAGTAGGAAATAGCAAAAAAAAGATATTGTCATTGTTAACGATTTGAAAATATCCAGTTAACAAGTTTTCTTTCAAATGTCAAGTTCATATAGTTTCCTTGATAATTTCTGAAAGTTCTTTATTAAAGAATATTGTATTGCAGCTATCGATTCATTGTTTTTTTACTTTAAATTTATATCTGAATTTTCGGAGTCCCTTTAGTAATTACCTTTTTTTATGTAAAATAATTCTTATTTCATTTGCTGTATTTCTGAATCAACGGAATAATTAATGCGGTCATCATCCTTATTAAATTTACAAAATATGCCTTGGGTTATGTCAAATAAACACTAAAATACAATAGATGGAATTACCGCATTCTGCTAAGTATTCGAAATAAATTCTGTAAAAAGGCAATAATTCATTTTTGATACTCAATATTCTAAACAGACTAATGGTACTTAAAATGCTATCTAACTGTTTTTCAAAACTGTTGTTTCTTTGTTAAAATGGAGGAATAAATTTGATATATCTATAAATGACGTAAAATATACTATAATTACATTACAATATAAGCCCACTATCGCTTTTCATAAAAAAATGATAGAATGCCTTTGTATTTTTAGGATTCTTTAAGGAATTCAGTATCTGGGAGACCAAGCATTGCTAGGAGGTTTTTTTGTTTTTTTGGAAAAATCGTAAATAAAGTCCAATCCTATGGCTTTTTTAAAGTTATAAGCGAAATCTGTTCGAATTGCATGAGAAAAATGCATGGAAATCCGAAGCCCTAAACACTACTTTATTTCAGTTGTGTTGTTTCTAATGACACTTGTCATTGACAAGCCAGTTGACTAAAGAGCCATTGAAATATAATACGAACTGTACGTCTCTTGTTTTTTCAGTAACACCATCTAGGGCCAAGAGTACGAGTTAGCTACTCACGCTTCACAACCATTTTTATGGGGTAGACTTCATTCATACATTTCATTGACTCATCCACAGATCGTAATTTAGACGTGGACAAGAGAACGATCCCCTCTGAATCAGTTTCCCCAGTGGTATTTCTCTCGACATGGAGGACTGTGACCACAATAAATGCGTATGTGCTCCAGCCACTACCACTCACGTAGGTGTTCGGCCGGTGGAGCTCGAACTCGCCATCCAAGGGATACGAATCCAACACCCTATCGACCAGGCTAATGCACTTATGCAGGCCATGTATGCATCAGCGCATTAGAAATGGAATCACATGTCAATATTTAGTTATAAAACTATTTTTTGTACTAATTTTCATTTTTGTTTCAGGAATGACACTTATAAAGATAAAGTTAAAAAGCAAATCTTATCTAAATATAAATCACTTTAGTCCAACAATCTTAAATTTCATTTGCTATAAAACTGAAGCAAAAAATTAAATCTTAAAAAATTGGTTAGAAAAATTTCTAAATTATCGTTAAAAAATTGTAATAATTGCAATTAAAATTCACCATACGAACAACATTTTGTTGAATTGACTTATTGTTAATAATTTTGCGATTGATATACTGTTTATAAGAAAGAAATAATAAAACCTTATTTGATTGATAGAATATACATGAAAGAAGAATAGATATTTTTGAAACTTAAATTAATAGCTGTGTTAATAAATATGATAAATAATATAATTCAACAATATGCATATCATGACTTCGAGCATTAATCTTAAATTTCCTCAATTAATATAAACAAGATTTTTTTCATGGCAAAAGTAAAAATTGATACAAAATCTTAAAAACACATTTTGCGAATTTTTTTTCATCTACTTAAAAGGTTCAAAATATCGTTCAAGCATAGTAATGAATAGCAGCCCTTGACCCTTTCAATGTTTCATAAACGAAATGAAAGTTAATTATTTATTAATGATTAATCTTCGTCTGAGCTGGCAGTCTGATAGATAACCTTTGAGGCAATATAAATGAATGATATTGACAGATTAGTAATTTGATTTTAGAAAGAATGGTAAAGAAAGTACAAATGGTAGAATATTCATTTTTTTATGTATTGTCAACTAGTTTTGATAAATGAGAATTCTGACAGTGAAGAAAGGACACCGTATTTAACTATAAATAACACAAATACGTCATAACTAACAGTAGTAATTTGGAAAGTGAACAATCTTTTAGCTGACAATTTAAAAAGATCTTAACAAATAATTTAAATATATAAAAATAATGCAATATCGCAATAAAAATAATGCACTATATTTTTGAAAACTATTTCATTTTATCAAGATTAAATTCTGAAATTTTAAGTTTCGAAATTAAAAAACTTAGTTATAGGCCAAAAGAGTATACCCTGTCTGTGTATAATCAAAACAGTTTAAAATAAATTTTTATAGTATTTATGAAATTGGATTTTAAACGATATGGATAAAATGATATACCTAATGAAAATTTTCATAAATTCGTTAAAAAGAGAAATTCAAATTATCTTTTATGATAAATGTTCGATGCACTTTCTTACATCCCAGATATTTTTGAGAAAAATTCAAGAATTCTATATGACGAAGTTTTAATAACGATTAAGATAGTCCCAGTGTTGCTATCGTTTGAGCACTTCATTCTTTGTTTTTGCTTACACATTACTGCATTTTCAAATATGCCAATAAATTTAGATTGAATACAGGAATCTCCACTTAAATATTTAATATCTATTTTAGTAAAATAATTTCAGTTAGGTTCTTTTTTATTAAAATAGTTTAATAGTTTTTATGTAACCTCTTTTAAGGAAAAAGTTCTAAAAATGCTATATCAATCAGAGAACTTGTTCCTTTAAAGCTTTTATTACCCTAAAAATAAATATTTGAACAATAATAATTTATAATTATTATTATTGATGTATTAATTATAGTAAGAAAAAATACTACCGGCAGCACGAGTTTACTTGTTTGAGTTTTTATTTTTGTTTGCTCGAATACGGCAGAAAACAAACGGTGGAAATAAATTTTCTCTGACAGGAAAGGTCAGCGAAAGGGTTAAATCCATAAAGTAATAATTTTAAAATTAGCCGCACTGTCTCATATCCTTATACTTGGTTAGTATTGTTAGTAACCGTTTATGAATTGATTAGAACGAATTTATATTCCCGTGATAAATATCAAGTGCACAGAGCCGGTTTAATTTTTGAATCCATTATTATTATTGTTCAAAAGGAAGATAGATATGACTCAAGTGTTTGTATGGTAAGACTATCGATTATATGCACTATTTTATTCAGTTTCACTTTTACTATTAGTAATCAGTCTTTTAAAACTGAAATCGGAAACAATAAGATACGAATTTAAGGTATAATTTATTTTTAACTGATTTTTATAGCCAAGGATGAAAAACATAAGCAATAAATAATAAATTCGTTTCTGTCCTTCTTGTGTACAGCTGACAAGCGATCCACCACTGAACGAGGCAGTATTTGTTCCGGCCGGCTGCGATCTTTAGCATAACATTTACTGATACAACTAACGGACATCTTCATCACAATAGTCCCCAGTCACAAAAGTTGGACAGTCACTGTCGCTGACCTTCCTCCTCATCTTCCCATTCTCCTTGTATTCCAATTAAACAAGAAACGTGCCTTTATTAAAAGATAATCTCCTGGAAATTCTCAATATTTCTCCAGATTTTCGTTTTACCACATCAGAACACCAAACATATTTAAACAGGTGGTAAAACATTGGACATTTTCAACCTCATGTCCTTCAGAGTTTTAAGATTATCTGGTACCATCAATACTGTATTTAAGTCATCATTTTCAACTTTCAGTTTCTTTCTTAACTCCAAAATTTCTATGTATTCCTTTAAATAATGGTTGACGGTACCAATTCATTCATAGATGCATTTATTTTTCCTCATTCTTCGAAATTTTTGGAAATATTCCATGTACGGATATAATATGAACTACCATTGGGTAATATCATATATTTATTTATTTATTTTCTAGGAATAAGGTTTTAAGTTCTTCTTCTTTTTTTGGACATACAGAGTAATTATAATTAAAGTTCCACTTTGAAATGGTTGTCAAATGAGAACTACTTGCCTAAATGTTATCAAAATTGGAAAGTTCAGAAGAGATTCTTGTCCTCCAAAAAATTTCAAAAACTCAACACCAGGGGGAAATGGCGCTGTATGCAATATCGGCAAACAAAATAAGATGTGAAGACATCGGTTTGAAATGCGTTGAACCCTTTAGGAAAGTTGTTACAAAACATGTTCAATGTGGCGTTCACCCCTTTCTGCAAGCACTTTAAATCGCATCTCAATAGTAGCTCTTAGGAATGCTAAGCACTTGTTGGTATATCGCATCTTTTCATTGATTACCATTTCCGTAGTGAGTTTTTAATTATTGTTTTTTTGGCTGAAAAGAAATTTCCATCACCTCTTTTAAACTATTACTAAGTTTCTTAACATTTAGTCCAGTAATTTTTCGTTTATGGCCATACCTTTCCTAAGTTGAACAATAATTATAATCGCCCTGTATATCACTCACTAAATAATTGTAGCGATCGTTTCCGTCTAATTATTATTTTACAATTGCATTCTTTTAATTTTTGTTCTCCAGTTTAATTTCATTTAATTTGTAACTCGTCCCTTATACCTTTTTCAGATTACTAATAAAATAAACAACGTGTCGGTCTTCCCAGGAGATGTTTACAGTTTTCCACTTCTCTTTTAACTGGGTACCAAGTTCCACCTTTTCCATATTAGCTTCCTTAACAGATTAGAATAAATCATTCAAGTAGCTATCACACGCCGTCGATAAACAATGTTTCAGATCTGTGACGTCACAGCCAATACCCCCCAAGGATCGTAATCGTTCTCATATCATCCTCCGCTCATTTTTGCGGGGGAAAGCGACACAAGTCATATCGGAGTCTGTGACGAGACTCCGATAGACATTTTTGTGGGGGAAAAAGGCTGTACTGAATTACCAATTTTATCTTACACCAATCAGAATATAGTTTAATTAAAATTTTATAATAAAATAGTTTAATTTTTCTTGCAATGCAATTTCTCTTTCTGCAAAAGATTTTGAGTTCTCAAAATAAAAATAAAAGGCAAGTGTAGATTATACTATATAACTTAGAAAGTAGAAAGAATTTTCGGCTGCAACGACATAATTAAAAACAGATACTACTTAATTTTTTGTATACTTCAAACATTTTAATTATTTCATATTACTCTGCGTCTCTTATTTTAAGCAAAGAATTTTTCAGCTGCAACTACATAGCTGAAAATAGATGTCACTTAATTTTTCTGTAAACTTCAAATATATGAATTATTTCATACAATACTTTGCGTTTCTCATTTTAAACAAAAAAAATTTTTAGCTGCAGCTATATAACTTAAAATAACTATCAATTAATTTTTCTGTTCGTTTCAAACATATTAATTATTTCATACAATTTCAAATTTCATAAACATGATAAAAAACCGATGCTTTTTTTAGGAATTTACTTTTGTATGGATCTTATAATCAAAAACAGACAAATTTTTAATGAATTTACTTTTGCATAAATCATATAATAAAAAAAGACAATTTTTAGGAATTTACTTTTGCATGAATCATATGATTAAAAACAGACGATTTTTTTTAGAAATTTACTTTTGCATGAATTATATAATTAAACACAGACGATTTTTTTACAAATTTATTTTTGTATTAATCATATAACTAAAAAAAAACAAGTTTTTTTAGAATTTGCATTTATTACTGCTGCTTCGGACATTTAATCTCACTTCAATATCTTACTTCTTAATCTAAGGTCACATATAAGTTCCATTTAAAGAATGATTGAATCATTTAAAAACATTTTTGTAATTAATCTAGCTGTATTTCAACATCGGTTTGTGAATCCTGAATCAAAAAACACTGGTGTAATGTATGTCCAAAATTCTTCAGATTTTCGAGTGTCATTCATCATTTTAACCTCGGGAAAAAATTTATTCCACATGTAGAAATTATAAATATAAATGTTTATTATTTTAATCAATTTTAATTTGAATGTCCTAATTTATTTTATTCTTAATTTATTCGAGTCATTCTTTAATTCAAATTATGAATTACAATTATAATCTGGAGGTAGATATCTTGGGAGCTACTGCAGATTTTGCTCCTTAAAATTAACAACACAAATATGTTTTCTTAATAATAATTGAATCAGTGATATTTTGAATTTTAAAAATAACAATGAATTTCTTTTATTTACAAGAAAAAAAGGATGAATCCTTAGTTTTGTTGTTTGGGCGAATTGTTTTAAAATTTTTTAAGTAAAAAGTAGGAATAATAATATTTTTACTAAAACTTTACGACTTCTATAGATAAAAAATAGTTGTGGAAATGTTATTAATTTTTAAATTAAACTAAACATTACTTCAAATTTAAACTTTTTGATAGGTTTTATTAAAATTTGATAGATATCTACAAATTTAGTATAATTTTTATAAACCAAATTCTATTTGTTTAGATCTAAATAATATGAGTTACCATGTCCGTAAACTTAATTCTAAAAATATGTTTTTCTGACTGAGAGAGATATGAAATGTGTAGATTTATCAAAATTATGAGCTCGAAGTATGTATACAGACGTATGCAGGATAGTTTGCTTATACGTTATGTATCTATACGTTGAATTTACACGTAATAAAAACTAATTCATACTATATTTACATTATTTATCTTATTTTATTTATTAGTTATTGCGTTTATTATGCATTTAAAAGTACAGACAGACAGAAGTTCAATTTCTTGATTCAAAAATCTGATAAAAATCTACATTTTAATTTATGAATTCCATTACTTTAGATCAAAGCGATTTGAGTTACCATACTCACAGATTTAATTCTAAAAATGTGTTTTTCGGGTTCCGGGATGTATGAAACATATATTTATCAAAATCAAACTGGAATTTTTTGATGATCGCAATACTTTCCTAGTATTCTAGAAACTAAAAATGTGTATGCATGCACTATGCGGGAGTATTATACGTTTAATTTACTCGTAATACAAACTAATGCATACTATATATGCATTATTGATGATGATAAATATTTCAAAAAGTAATACGTAACTGAGCCGTCATTCTCTACATACAGTTTTCAAACCATGAAATTATATTTAACAAACTCTTTTCCTATTTTGAAATACAAAATTCATTCAGCCCTATATGTATGCTTGTGTCATGTTTTTGTTATCGCTGTTGGAAATATTTTTTAAAAAATTGGACGTGACTGCTTAAACGTACACAAAATATGGAAAAATTCAAAAATAATGAAATAGTTTGCAATAACTTCTTACATGTCGATCGAATTTCACCATTTATTGAGTAAATTTATGTATTAGTCGAATAAAGTAATGGTATTTCAAGTGGAAAACTATTTAAAAAGATATCTGCCATATTAAAATCACTCAATAACTTTGAAGAGGGAAGTAAATATTTGATTAGACAAAATTGTGAATCATGTTACCGAGGCATTTACAATTACAAGAGATAACGAGGAGAGGAAATTGCAAATGTTAAATAAATATGCTAAATCTCAGTGTTATCTATTTCAGGCCTTGTTTAAATGTTTTTTTCTTATCGCAGATATTTATACTCAAACTACCCCCCATAGTCCATTTATGAAAGGAATGTTTATTGTTGTAGCAATTATTATCTGTTGCCTGGAGGTAATAGCTACCTTGTCTGAGTCACTATTCCAATTGCGATTTTGATCCAAGTTTGAGAGACAAGACAAGTCGTTAATTTAGATGAAAAAATTTGTAATTTATTATCTCTACAACGATTTTGAATAAAAACTGTACTAAATATTATGATTTAAATTTCCAACTGTTTTCTTGATCAAATAGCTGAATTAGTGTAATTTGTTAACTTTGATGAGTTATGTGACAACTTTATCATTTAGGGTTTTGAAATAAAACACTAATATAAAAGGTAAAGTAGATTCGGATTGTATACACAAATATATATACTCTATTGATTCACTTGAATTGTAGACTTGTGGTGATATCTTAATAAGCCAGATAACATCTACGGGATAGAGCAATTGCTTTTGTCCTGTGGTTGTGTTACTGGTCTTCGGATCCAAAGGTCCCGGGTTCTATTCTGATCCAATCTCACTTCCCACAGACTCTAATTACCTCAAACCATAGTCTTTGTATAAAAGTAATGTTCATTGTTGTAGCAATTATTATCAGTTGACAACAATTACTATTTTGTCTGAGTCATTATTCCAAGCAGAATTCTGAGTGGTTTGAGATGGGAATAATTTGTACTATATCAGAGCGAAGAATCGATTTATTACAATCATAGCAATCTATTCTTAAATTTTAAGATTTTAAGATTAGTTTAATAAATGTTAATTTGGATTTAAAAAAATTATTAGATTATTTACGTTGTAATTTATTATCTCTACAATGATTTTGAATAAAAATTGCACTAAATATGAGGAT
The DNA here is from genome assembly GCA_026543055.1 of Argiope trifasciata. Taxonomy (NCBI): domain Eukaryota; kingdom Metazoa; phylum Arthropoda; class Arachnida; order Araneae; family Araneidae; genus Argiope; species Argiope trifasciata. Next base: position 2,885,674 of record JAPMOQ010023314.1, read on the forward strand.
TAAAAGTTTTCAACTGTTTTCTTGTGCAAAACGTTCAAATACGGTAGTGAGTTCTGTGTCATTTACTTTTGTCCCTTTTATCATTTAGGGTTTTGAAAACAAAACACTAATGTAAAAGATAAACTAGATTTGGAATTGTATACATAAATATATATACTCTATTGCCTCTCTTGATATTTATACTTTAACTGCTGCCCTTCCACCCATAGTCTATGAAAGGAATGTTCATTCTTGCAACAATTATTATCAATTACCTACAGGCAGCTACCTTGAATAAATCACTATTCTAATCGAGATTTTGAACGAATTTGAGATCTGAATAATTTAAATTAAATCGAAGCATCGTTTAATCTCAATCATGATAATATGTTAATAAATTAAATACTTAAAGGTTAGATTGGCAAGTTGTTAATTTAAGTAAAAAACTTAAATAGATTATTTACATTGTAGTTTATTATCTATACAAAGATAAAGAGTACTGAAAATCATGATAAAAAAATTTTCAACTGTTTCTTTCTTGGTTAATCCCGATCATAACAATTTCAATTCTTAAATTTTATTAGTTTAAAACTAATGTAGCAAGTCGTTAATTTACAAGAAAAAAAAAACCCTATACTCTATTTACTCTGTATTTTATAATTCCATGCAATGATTTTTGAATAAAAATCGTGTACTAAGAATCATGATTAAAAATATTCAGCTGTTTTCTTGTTTAGATAGTTCAATTATGGTAATGAAATCTGTGTTATTTTCTTTGATATTTATTTTAGTTCATTAGTACTTTTAAAAAAACACTAACAAAAAATACAGACTAGATTTGGAATGGAATTAATCACTGGAATATAATTCATTTGTTTAGATAAAATAAGACAAATAATATAAGTGTACACAAAACATAAAAATATAAAATTATCTAAAAATAAAATTACCTTATCTAAAAATATAAAATTCAAACATTACAGGAGTGAGAATTAATCAAAGGAAAATATCATTATCCTAATATTAAGAGAATGCACAGTAAAAAATAAAATATTTTATAATATAATTAACAACACGAAAGTAAATTTAGCTTAAGTAAAATTATTCTATCCTACAGTAACTGGCTGAACCCCCATGTTTAACTCAAAAATATTGAATATCGCATATTTATTGATAAGATAATTTCTGAAATTAAAAAAATAATAATAATATTGAATTTTTTAAAAGCTGATGATAATTAAGTAGGAAGTAATAATTTAAAATTATTAATATCTAAAATCCATAAAAATTAATCAATTCCTTTATTTTTTCAGCTATAAATAAATTTGAACTTTATAAAATTATTTTGTAAATGAAATTCATCATTTATATTTAACAACAAATGAGTTAATCCCAAGCGAGCCTAAAAATATTCTGAAAATAACATTTTTGCAAATAATGTAAATTGATAAGAAGAACGAATAAAAAATGACTCGTTAATTTTTTTTATTAATAAAATCACTTTTAACAATTCATAAGAAATATAATTATCCTAATTTAGAAAACAAATTATAATTTATATGTAAAATTCTTTGTTTCAAATTCAGGAAATATTCAAATGTAAGTAATAATTATTTAACAAGTATGTTCTACAGAATTGATAATAATTATCCTAAGAGAATTTTTAATTATTTTAATGATGATAATGATAATTATTAATTATCATCTGTTTGTAACCATGATAGCACAAATTTAAATCCATCATTTATATTTAAAAGTTTTGCTTCTACGAAGAAAAAAGTGACTTATTTAAATTTTTATTAAAATTAAAAAAATATCTATGAAATTGATGTGTACTTAAAAAATTATAAGTTATTGATTGTTCCTGTTAAGTAAAAATATTTCGACGAGATATTCTGATAAATCGATCAGAATTGCGATAATTTAAAGGCATCATTTAGCTTTTTAGTAATTACTAAAGCTCTTGTTCGCCACATTTTTTAGAAATTTTGCATTGGATCGAATTTTTATACAATGCGATTTTCTTTTTTATATTTTTTAAAACATATTTTTTATTTGTCTTGAACCGACAGATATTTATTGCAGGTTTCTCATATTGATAAACACCGACACAGTATAATGAATGTAAATTATATGTGTTACAAATGAAGAAATCAAATGTATATAATAATAAGTATAAATATTTATTGCAGATTTTAACAAGAATTTGTATCGATAAATACAGCTAGATGCATAGCATGATATTTAATTTCTTTAAAAAGTGTAACTTTACACTTTTGTTCAACATTTGACTATTTGACTCCCAAATTTTATTAAACTATTTATATTAATAAAAAATAATTCTTGTTTGAGTAAAGTTTTTAAGACCAACGAAAAAATTAAAATGAGTTGTTGATGACATAATGTTTCGAATGTTTATAATCACATAAACATTCGAATGAACTGTTATTGTTCATCAAGGCTCTGTGTTGACATAAGGCAACTGTGGAATTTAAATATTTTAATATCATTTTTCTTAGCTCTCTAAATCTTAGTAGTAATTTATAACTTCCTGAACAAAGTAACATGGTTGGTTATTTACATTTTATGAAGAAGAAATTCAAATCCATTCTATGTTTACAAAATCTTTATTAATAAACATTTTTTATGACACACATTTAATACTTTTTAGCTAAAGAGCAAAGAAAGATTAATTGAAAGTAAAAGTTATGTCGGTATCTTCAAAACCTATTACGTTTTTTTTTTTGGATGAATAAACGAAATAAAATAAAAAAAAATCTGACCTTAAAAGCTCTCCTAAACAAAGAAACACCCATTTTCACTCTTGTTTGTCTAAATTATACGTATGTTCAAGTTCGCCTCTATAACCTCCGAATTTCAGCACGTGGTGTGCAGAACAATAGAATGGCAGCAGAAAAAAAGAAACACACGCCTTTTTTACATCTGTTTATTTGTTTATTTTAACGACATTTTAAATTTCGTGTTGCTGAGTCATCTTGTTTTTTTACTGAAAAAATTTGCAGCTTTAAATATATAAAATAAAAAGCGACAGAACTACTGTAATTAAAAAAGAAAAAATTTCATAGATGTCTGGCAAAATTATAATTCTACATTTTTTTTTTTTTTTTTTTTTTTTTTTTGCCTTCTGTAAAAATCTTTTTCGAGCAGTCTGCTCTTATTTAATTCATATAAATATATATATGTATGTATACCAAATTATTGTTCTTTTTTTTTTCTGAATTCTTGAAATATTTAATGTAACGATATAAAATAGAAAGCGACATAGCTTCTCAAACTGAAAAAAAAGCAATTATAAATAAATATGACGAAAACATCCAAATCTAATTTTTTTTCTCTCTTGAAATCTTTTCTGAGTAGTCGACTCTTTTAATTTTTTACATATATGAAAATTAGTAATTGTTGTTTCATTTTTTCTCAAGTTTTAAATCTTTTGTGTAGTGATATGAAATAAGCTTACCAAATAAAATTTTTAAAAAAAGTTCCCAAAAAAGTCTGACGAAAATATCCAGCTGTTATTTTCACCCTTTCCTTAAATTCTTTTCTAAGCAGTTTGCTCTTATTTAATTATATATATAATAAAGATTGAATTTTTCCCCTTTTTTTCTTAATTGCTAAAATCTCTAATGTAACGATGTAAAATAGAAAGCGACATAGTTTTGCATCTAGCTGTATTTATCGATACAAATTCTTGTTAAAATCTGCAA
>JAPMOQ010023314.1:2889777-2900101 GCA_026543055.1 Argiope trifasciata
TGGGGTTAAAATCTCTAATGTAACGATATAAAATAAAAAGCGATACATCTCAGCTAAATTTAAAATAAATCCAGAAAAGTCTGGCGAAAATATCCAGCTCTTATTTTTATTATACATTTTTTTTCCTTTCCGTAAAATCTTTTCTGAGCAGTCTACTCTTATTTCATTTTTTCTGTATACCAAAGTTAGCAATTATTGTTTCTTTTTCCTCAAGTGTTAAAATCTCGAATGAAGCGAGACAAATAATCGTAATCGGGTGAGATAAGAGATCTTTGGGCGCTTCAGAAAGATTTAGACTTTGTTCTGAAGATCTCTTTGGGGGGTCCGAGCGCTTCGGCAAATAAGTTCGTCGGTACTCAGATCGTTTGCTTTTCTTCATTTTTGTTCCACCGTTCCCTTTGTTTTCCTTTTCTTTTATCAATGAGTCTCTCCTCTTGTGCTGTCCTCTTGAGTGAATAGATAGATAAGGAAGATTCCTATTATTTTTGCCGTTACTGCAAACTTCTTCAAGAATGAAAATTTAACGATTGGAGTGTTTGACTTCCATGGAGGGAATTCCACTTCCGTATATTCTGTTACTTCATTCTTCGATTCCATGCTCATTGCAAGCTGCGGTTCTCCAGAATTATTTTTTCTTCTACCAAAATCCAAATGGAAACTGAACTATGGCTTCATTACTTAATCCTAATTACAATGCAATTACGTGAGATTAAAAAGAATTGATGAGATTGCCAAAATTCCTTCTATACTTCATGTTAATCCCTTTGGTTTGGTATTATACAACTTCATCTGTATTTGCGCCATTAAAATCGCAATTATAAATATTTCTTACGGCGTTCGATTTACGCTATTTCTGTTTTAAATGCATGCAGAACAAAATACAGTACACCCGTTTTGAGTACAATCTTTTGATCACTAGATGTTATGTCCAAATTTCCATCATCATTCGAAGAAGGGTTAATTGCAGAGAACCAAATGATCGCAAAAGATGGCTAATCTGAAACACTACTATTTTCTTACTGGCATCCAGGCATAGAGGTAGCGTGTCTTCCCCGTGACCTAGACGTCCTGGATTCGGGCATGGTTGTTCTGTGAGTTGTGTGAATGTGCCCCCTCCACTTTAAAAAGGGATTATGCAAGCGAATGAGAGGCAAAGTCATACTCTTGGCCTTAGTTGGCGTTACTAAAACATGGGACACTCCCTATAGGCTTAAATCCCTATCTTCGTAACAGCGGACTTGTCCATTGGTAAGTGCCATAAGAAACAACAACTATTTTCTCTCATGAAGGGCTATATATCAACCAGGAATTTTTCTTCCCACATCCTACACACATTTTTACCCGAAAGAATGAATCAGTTTGGGTACTTAATATAGAAAAGCATTAACAATACACAAATTGAAATTTATAGAGCGATAAATGTCCCAGCTCTTTTGACACTGGACGAGAGCTACCGGGGATGACAAAGGAGCAGAAGGGCGTTGAAAAATCAAGCAATTCCCGAGACGGCTCCACCAAACAAAGGCATGCTATTTTCAGTGAAAAATCGAGTGACATCAGATCTCTCAGTGGCCGGGAGACTCATGTGTCATCCAATTACGCAGCGCAGGGAAGGCTGTCATATGTGGGTGTCCTTACAGAAGTCAAATTTCTTTTGTGCCCCGGAGACGATTTGCTGTTCTATTTTTCTGGCTCTTTGAGTCTCTCGAACGGCTTTTCCAAGCTAATTAAATCATGTTGTCAAAAGAATTACGGAGACTGAAACATGTATTGCCTCGTTTAGTGTCATGTGAGTTGAGGAGGAAGCTCATTTTCAAGCAGGGTGTTTCGACATCGGTTATGTTTTATGGATAGCTGAATGCGTTGATAGAGCAATAAGCGAGAAACAATTTAATAAAATTCAATTACGTAACAGTTATTTTTCAAATTCCTTCTTCTAACTTTCAATCTTCTTATATATATTTATTATTCTTATATATATCTTTTTATATATATTATATATATTTATATATCTTGTTCAAATTTTCAACCGTTAATAAAATACTTTTTATTCGTCCACTCGAGCTCAAATACATTTTTTAAAGCTTTTAGTGGATGACACTCGATGTTAATACAGTTTTTTTTATATTAATTCATTAATTAAATGTAATTAATTTTTAATGCTTTAAATAGAGTATTAGAAATTTGTAATAAAAATTGAAATCAACAGGCAGTAGCTCAATCTGTACAATTCAAAGATTTCAATATTTTTTACTTGAAGATGAAGAATGTGAGTTCAATTCTTGCGAAAATTAATAACTTTTTGATAATTATTTAATAAAAATTGGCTAAAATGAAAATTTTCTTTGTTGGCCTAAGAAGGAATGGTGCTTATTAATTTTTTGTTGTTGTTGTTGTTTCTGCCATCAGAACCAATCACTTTTTCACAAAATCTAAATAAACAGGACCTGAAAAATACGAAAATGATTATTTTAAATTCTCAAAATATATGAAATTCTGTTTAAGGTTGGACATTCTTTACTTTAAATTTTCTTCTTCTGTATCCACGCTAAGCCATTTCCTCGAAATCTGGATCAGATCTGCCATCAGAATCTATCACTCTTTCACAAAATCTAAACAAATGACTTTCAGTTTCCAGCATCCTAAGTCGAGCTCAAACATTGCGAGTTTGTTTTGGCTAATACAAAGCGAAGCACAAGATCTTTCACAACCTGATTATCTTTAGCAGCCGAAACAAATTTCCATAAACCTGTCCATTGCTTTTTAGGAGGATTCTTCTGGCCACTGATACAGTGAGTGCGCGGGTCTTCTCCACCTATCAGATCTGATAAGGCGCGCGACCCTGAGCACTCCAGAAGCGTGCCATCACTGTCGGAGGCTGAGGGATCCTTTCTTTGAAAAGGCTTCTTCGCTGGGGGTCGACGAGGATTATCTCGACAGTGATGTTCGGAGGAACACTTCCAGGAAATGTTTCATATCTTTATGGAAAGTAGGAGTGTAGTACATTTAAGTGTTACTGGGTGATCAAACGATTCAAAATTCAGAGGTCAAGAGGGGAAAGTTTAGCATTCGAAAGTTACGTTTCTCATTTATCTTATATCATGAATGAAATAATTCCTTCTTTTTTTTGTGCGTGATTTAATTATAGTACATACCCGAGAATTCAGGCCGTGACTATCCGGCCTAGTTTTCTTTTATCGTTATTAAGTGAAGAAAGCAACGCTTATATTAAGTAATCTAAAAAGGACTTTTTCGAAACCTAAAATCTGTTAATTTTGACTTTTATCGTAGGGTTACTTTTTTATATTTGTGTAATCATTTATCAGTGAATAATACAATTCGTTTGAGTCAATTTTCTTAGAAACTAGATTTGCGAGTAATGTGAATTTCTTTTATTTGTATTTCCTGAATTTAAGTTGGATCTTACAGAATTTGTGTTAAAATGTGAACAGTTTACATCCTTTAACTTACTTTTTCTCAAATAAATTTTTGAAACATAAACAAACATATATAAACTATAAGTACAGATCCTTCTATATTAATTTGACGTAATACCTGCAACTGCTTCTATGATTCACTCACATTATGATAAATGCGATCAATGTGAATGATGCGCTTAGTGCTCAGTAAGAAGTGAAATAATATAAGAGTTTTAATACAAAAACTTTGTCATCTGATATTGAAGGGTAAAGAAATGAAATCATTGAACTCAGGTCTATCCGGCAAGTCCATCCACCATATTAGACAGAATACGCGAGAATATATTATATAACAAGTTTTGTCTGAAAAACTATTCTATCAGATAAAAATCATTCTTTCCATCTTTTTTTTTTTTTTTTTTGAAAGCAAAGGAAGCTAAAAATTTAATTCACAAAATGTTCCAAAAAGTTTTATTTTGAATTAGTCATTTTTGGGACTACCTGGTTCGTAGAGAATTTGGCTTCTTTTTACCATTCTGTAAGCATTTTTAACAATCAAAATTGGCAAATGAATAAATAAAACGTCAAAATAATGCTCTGTCTTGAATGGTGAGTGAGAGTCACAATTCGTATGCAAAGGGTTAAAAACGTAAATATTCGTTTCATCCTCTAAATTTCACAGTAAATTAACTTTACTTTTTTTTAGGTTTATTTAAATAAAGTACTTAGATATTAATCAGAATCCTTTTTTTTTTAAGTTTTCAATAATGGAAGAAAATTCTATAATAAAATTTGTGTTTAAACAATTCAATTCATTCGAATTTCAAGGCAAATTAGGCAAAAAAAAATTTGAAAAATTGCCAAAATTTATGACATTTTTATAAGACTATAAAATTAATACCTTTAAAAAGACAATTTTAAAAACCATTAAAAAATGCAAAATTTATATTTATACAATAATATTTTCCAAAGTTATCGAGGTAAAATATAAAATTTCTTTTAATTTTTAATTAATTAAAAAAATTTAAAAACAGCTCCGAGATGAGCCCCCATCCTCTCAGATACGGATTATGTAATGTTAGATCAAACAGTCTGATATGTACAGTATCAATACACATAGACAGTCATTCTCATTATTAGTGAAGATTATCAATCACGTTCAGCAAGGTGACACGGCTGAATAATCACAAAATAAACTTCCAAACGCATTTCAAATTACACAAAAGTTTTTCGCAATTGCAATTTGTGAGTTATGCTTGTAAATCTAATATCTTGATTTTGGTGCCATATAGAAATTTGCAAACAGCAGCGTCTGCTCATTTTTAACTCTGTTTAACTGATTGTAGTTTAAATCGTGATTTTAAACATTAAAAGCTATTTGAGAAGGCAAAGAGAAACGTTTACTTTAAACTATCAGTACATGTACGGCGTTGGCGTGGCATAACACCAAAGAAGAAAAATTAGCTTTAAAATTAAGCATGATTCATTCTGTCTCTGTAATTCAATTGCAATGCTACTTAAAGAGAGATGTTACTTCTCTCAACAGAAGACTCTCCTGTAGACACTTTTTTTCTGATATTCGTTAACCGAACGTTCTTTCCTCGGCATTTTCATTGTTGCGCTACAAACGAAACGTTTTGGCATTTAATGTGCTCCGGCCAAGGTTGGATTTCCTTATTTGTGGCATAATGAATTTTGAATAGCTGTTTTAAAATCAGACTTAAACGAAGAAATGTTTTGTATATGTATAATACAGCTCTTGCTATTTGTCACAGGTTTCCGCACATGCGTGGATAAGTGCAAATCACTTATACTGGTGTTTTACACATGTGCGAATCGTTGCATGAAAATAATTAAAATCCCATTTATAAAACTATTTTGATATAACTTCCCCAATAAGTGACCTACAAAAGGGTTTAAATATCTCCAATATCAGTTCAGTATTTCTAGAGTTTTTCTATTTCAAACATACAGACGCTTTTAGGCGACTTTATTTTGTACTATGTATGGATAACCAACAAAATTATTCAATTTTTGCCTCTATATTATTAATATTATCCACTAATTGTATAATAAATTGACAATTTACTTAAAAGTATTAGTCTTTTTTGGATTGTAGATCAGCATAAGTAATAACCTTAATAAATTTTAGATTAGTATGATTAATAACCTTATTAGATTGTAAATAAGTAATAACTCTATAAAATGAGAAAAAAATAGTTTTTGATTTTCTAGTGATAATTCTTTTATAAAACAAACTTATTTCCTTGTGATAGCAAAAACAATAAAAGCTAAGCTGTTTAAACTACCCTTTCTGTTTAGAAATCAAATATTTATAAAAGTAGAAACCGTAACTTATACAAATGCTTAGATTTCGAAACATACACTTACATGTATGTTTTCCATTGATTTATTTATTTGTGACTTGTTTTCACAAAGCTAAGTGATCAATCTAATTCTTTCTTAAACGAAACCTTTCAAGCGAATCAGCGAAAACAATGAAATGCAAATGCTTTGAAAATCCATGCATAAAATGTGTCTCGGAAACCAATGATTTAGTAAAACGATTGATCTAAGTGAACTGCATATTCTCGCTCGACTGTAAGAATACCGTTTGTATTACTTGGAGTTAGAAATCTGTTTTCTCTACTACGATTTATGTTATTAACTATAAATATTAGTTAAAAATATTATTTTATTATGCTGCTTTTTTTAAATTTTTAATCATATTAAGTTTTTAAAATAAAATAGGACAATATAACTAACAACTAATTCGCTTTAATAACACATATGTAGCAGTTGATGACTTTACTCAATAGACCAGGAATGCAGATTAAAAACGTTTCAAAACAGTTCGGTAAATATATAACATTCACAAAAAATTTATAAATAATAACATAACAAAAAATACGTTGGACAACGGTAACATAATGGTTATCTTAATGTCTTGTTTCGCCAATTCTTTGATTTTTTTTATTACTTATATTTATTTCAAGAGTCTGTTTAATTTGTACAATTCTTACGTATAAAACAGCATTTTCTAAAGCAAATACATCTTGATAAGTAAGCACTAAAATTCCTTTTCCTATTATAAATTTTAAAAAACTAGGCGTTAGCAACTTCTAAAAAAGGACAACTCTAAAATTTGTATGATAATGTCTAACTGTTCAAATTTTGAAATGATTTATCCATTGAGAAAGGATAGAAACATTCAAAGAAAAGTAAATTCACAAATAATATACCAGATATAACATAAAAACTACGAAAGCTTGTAAACTATCTTGAGTAATTAGGCACTAAACTGTGAAATTTAGTCAGACTAAATATTGTGATTTCGATTTTCATCGCATCTTAATCTTACAACTTTACTAATATGTACCTCTTGCATAATTTACTTTAATTTTTTTTTATGAATTTTACATGTAGTACAGAATTTTACCCAATTATGAGTGACATATTTTTCTATATTCAAAAGTATTGAAGAATACTGCAAATATTATTTAATGTCGTATAATATCTTACAATTCAAGTGTACTTCTACTGAGATTACATCTTTTGTGTGATATACATAAATACCAATTTATCAAATGTGCCGTTTTTCAAATGTATTACTTTTTTGTGTTTTGTATATGTTTAATATACAAACTAACTAAAAGATAAATTATGTCGAAGAATCAAATAATTGAATTTTTAATAATTTGACTTTTTCGGTTATTTTAATGTAGATTGATATAAAGCGATCATTCATTTTCAAAAATATTATTTTCGTCTGTGTACTCATAAATATAAGCTTAGATAATGAATAAAAACGTCTTACATTTTTAATATAAATATTCTAAGTCGAATGCAGTGATGTAAAGAACTAACATCGAAACACACAAAAATCATAGAAAGAAAGAAATATGCCTATTTGAAATATAGAATATTATTAGTGGCATCAAAGTGTTTTTAAAAACACACAAATAATATCTATTTTTACTACAAGCAAATTATATTGTTTTATCAGTTGTGACTTACACTTAATGTCTTCTGTTAATCCCTCTGATTTTTTTATTAATCAGAAGTTAAAAATAATTTAATACATAATATTAATAATCAAATATGACAGTTCAAAGCAAATTACGCAAATACTCGAGGATTAATTAAGGAATTTATTTTACTACATTAAAAAAACATCTCAGAATTCATCCTTTTTAAAATAAAATTTAAAAACTAATAATAGCTTTATTAAACACTTAATTATAGCTAAAAATCTATACAGTGAGAAAAGTAACGAATTTTGTCAGAATTTCTGTTTCATACCATGAACTCTAAGTTAAAATGCGAAGGAAGAACAAAATACGATGTTTTAATACACCATGCCAAATTCTGTCGCTTTTAATTTAATCTTAGAAGCAAAGACAACGATTATTAAATCCTATTATTTTATCAACTAAAAGTGCCGGTCTTTGAAGGAGTTCAACGACTGCAGCTTAAACAATGGTTAGGAATATTAACCCTCATTTCCTGACAACCAGACAGTTGCAACTTGCACTTCTCGTATAATCATTTTATGTGACATCCATCCATCAAGCTGTTGTATCAAAGGAAGCGAAATGCAAGTGCTGCGCTCGAAATATTTAAAAAGTTTTATCTTCAAATGCAGTCGAGCATTTAATATTTTTTTAGAACTGTATCCAGCAATATAGTGTACAAATTTGCAAACAGTTGCAATCACGTCAGAATTTTAAATTAATTGTGCTACTTAAATAACATGTGCAAATACCACTTTATACGAAGCATAGGACAATCGCAATGGTTCCGGTTCGAGGATATTTTACATGAATCTTAGTTTCCTTTTTAATTTTCCCTATTTAGTGTATATGATTCTGTTTCTGTATTTTGACAGTTTTGAAAGAAATAAACATATAATTCGAGCTTATGTAGTTTTTCAATTTAAAATGTATGCTTAGAATGCATCATTCGTGGTAAAATTAGCAGCAACTAAAATATTATATTTCTTAATTTTCTGACTGAAATTTGAGTACAAGGTGTATCATAAAATAGATTTTTGTTTTGAAAAACTTATAATAACTATCTAAAGTAACTAGAAACTATTGAAAACTATATAATCAATTGATGAGATATCAGTTTCTTGTGTTGTGACTTATGCCATTTTATTTGCCCGCTGAAAGTTATCTGCCAACGATTTAAGCTGAGTAAGTGTCTCTTGTTGTTTCAGTAGCGCTAACTAGGGTCAAGAGTACGACTTAGCTACTTCATTCGTCACATTCGCTGGCACAACCCCTTTTAACAGGGGGGCGGGGACACATTCATGCACCTCACAGATTGAACACAGAAGAACAATCATGCTCGAATCGGGACTCGAACCCAAATCGCTCAGATCACGAGGAAGACGTGCTACCCCTATGCCAGGATGCCGACTATCACTTTCTTAGCTCAATTTCTTGAATATTTATATGTAATTGTGTCTCTGAAAAGTCTCATGGTTGCGATGAACTTTTAAAATAATTTTTCACTGTAGAATTTTAAATTAAGAAATCTTCAATAAACAAAGTTCTTAAAAAAGGCAATTCTTAATAAATGAAAGCGAATTTCCTCATATAACATTATTTATTAAAATGAAGCATGTAATTCTCCCTAATTACCGACTGTGACTATAATATTAATGCCATGATTACCCAATATCATATGAACATTTGCCACACTGCCTATATTTAATGGAGTCAGAAAGCAGTCAAATAGAGGCTAAGATATCTTAAAACATAGAATTAATATTTTTAAGCGAATTGTGATGGACAAAAAGTGTATATTCAACATATGGTATGTTGCCTCATTTATTATTATTATTATTTATTTATTTTGTATGAATGGCTCCAAAAGACTACTAAATGAAAAAAGAAATGGTCTCACCACATGTCACCTCATTCCTTTAACTTGATGAATCAAGGAAACATTTAAATGGGGGTGGGGATTTTTCAATGAGTCTCACCACAACTGACATGACACAGGCATGTTACCTCATTCCTTTAAAGTGACGAATATAGAAAGAGGGAAACGTTTAAAAAGAGTCCTATTACTACCACACAGAACATGGGCATGTCGTCATACTATATTTTTTTAATTATATAGAAGTATTTTAAGAATGATAGTAACATTTTTAAATACATAAGCCATATTTTTTAGAAAAAAATCTCATGGACTGAATATACGACACGAATCGACATGATACGTTGTCCCGTTTTTCTATCTTGATGACATCAAAAAACATTTAAATATAAAAAGAATAATTCTCACCGTCAGTAATTAGCCTGGTTCTTATAAAAACTACAATACTTTATAAAAATTGAAACTTTATAAGAATTTCTTTTCGTATATCTGTAATACAAATTTCTGGAGATATTTTCAAAATCACCACACTAGGACAACAACTCAATTTTAACAAAATAAAGACAATTTACAATTTTGCCGAATGAGCTTGATTTTTAAAATCATTTTTATATCAAAATATATATTTAACTATGGTTCTTGAATTAATCCTGTTATTAAAAAATAGGGAACAAAAAATGAAAGTTGGCGTTATTAAAATATTAAAATTACCTTATTCGTCCAATTAAATAACATTGTCCTTTTGTTATTCTTGTAGTTTGTGATTATTTTATTAATTTTATATCATTCATAGCTTATCAATATTAGTTTTTGTCCATGAATTAACAAAAATATATGTAGATCACAAATTTTTTAACAAGGAACTTTTTATATAAATGTATACAAAACAAGAAAAAAATCCTTAATTTTATTGCACTTAATTTTGTTGTTATATTTCATAATTTTATAATGATTTCTCCAAAACAAATAATCTACATGTTACGCGAGCTTGCTCTATACATTCAGCGCCATCTGTT
>JAPMOQ010023314.1:2900201-2916944 GCA_026543055.1 Argiope trifasciata
GCAAGAAAATTTTGAACAAAACTAAAAGAACAGAAAACAGAAAAATATCAGAGAAATTGCCATTTTTCTAAGCTTTTATCAAATACCATTCGTAAAGGTTACAAATTACTTTCAATGCAGCAATAGCCGAATTTAAACAACCAAAATCATTAACAAAAGTTTTGAAAATTAATAGATTCGAATTTTTGCGATTTCAGTCATGTGTTTCTTCCATCTTTCAATCAATTATATTCAGCTAAAAGTATTCTCAGAATGATTTTGATAAAATTAGAAAAACATTTGTCAAGAGTGTCCATTAATTAAATGTGACTCCATTTTGGCATCGTGCTATAATTGCAATAACATTTAATCCTAATTATTTATTTTGTAATCTTTAGAATAATATATTTATGCATTTATGAATTTATTATGTCAATAAATTTGAAGTTCATGAAGTTCTTCTTCTATAGAAATCAGCAGTTGAAGGGTTTGCTGCAATTATTCAAGTTTGCAGAAAGCAGCAGAAAAGTCTGAAAATTCTAAATTCCAATGAGACAAACAGCTTCAACCCTTGAGCAATGGAAGAACTGATATTGGACATCTTAATTCTCGCGTCCTTTTAGCGCCAAATGAACAAGGATTTTTTTTTACCAGTAATAATGCATGTAATTCAAAATTTCCCCAAGTTGGTGCTAAATCCTTTTTGTAACAAAACAATCCGTTCGTTTAAAAGAGGATTTTCAATATGAAAATTCGTAGATATAGTCAAAACATGAATGTTGCTTTACAAAATGTACACAACTTTAGAACGAACAAAATTTAAAAGTATTGACGTTTTTTGAAATTTTAATTAGATTTCTCATTAATTAACAATTAAATTAAATTTGGCTCTTTTCTGCTAAAATTTTCGAAAATATTTTTGCCCAAAAATAAATTTTGCATCATTTCAAAATTTCAAAATTGTCTTTTTAATGATACCCATTTAACCCTTTCAGGGGCACTATGCCAAAAATGATTTTTTTTTTCGAAACAATTATTTAAATCTGATTATATCCTATTACTGACATGTAATTTACAGTTAAAAAAAATTAAGGTCCTTAGGGGGCTGGGGGGTAGGTGACATACTGGGTATGTCACCGCGCATCTAGAACATGTTTTGGAGCGAATTCACAAATATGCAACTCGTAATTAGAAGGTGTTTTTATGAAATGAAAGCAGTTTTAGGGATTCATGACGCTTTTTAACATGAATGACGCAAAAAAATGAGCTTTTTGAATTTGAAAATAAAGTTTATCGGAATAAAATGAAGACAAATTACATCATATGAAAACATGCTTCCATCTTGAATTTTTTGTGTGGAAACAGAATACTTTCTAAGACTCGTGCTGCCGTCTATTGGCAAGATAAAGACTTAAAAAACATTAGGAAATTTTATGTAGTTATTTCAACACGATTTTCTAGTTTTAAAAAAATTGTAAAAAGGTGGCATATGGAGTATGTCACCGCCCCTGAAAGGGTTAATAATATATGTGTTGACGCACATACACACAGAGAGCGAGGGAGATGTTGTTCATAATATATAATTCAAAAATTTGTGTAAAGAAATAACATGTTTATTTAAAGGAAACATTAAGACGTTTTGCCTGTTAATGGAATACATATATACATCTCGAAAAAAAGAAGAAAAAGTTGGCTCGTGCATTACATAATTATTCCACTTCCACGCAGCTTATACTGCAACATCATCTTGATTAAATTAAATCTTTCAGGATCAATACCACATATCCATAAGGACTTCATTCAGATCCCCAGTTACACAGACAATGCCTCCATAAGACGAAATAGGTTTATCTTTTTAAAAACTAAACAAAGAAGAGAGAAAATATGCAGAGAATTAATATTGGCGAAGAAATGACAAAAGCAAGCAAAAGCACACACACAAAAAAAACACTGATTATATTAATTTCGTTCAATTATGCCAATACCTAACAATTGTTAATTAGTTTAGCAAACGAATAACTACTCAGAAAACATTGAAATATCTATGACATCATGTTTTATTTAACATAAAAATTTCAATTTAATCGAAAAATAATTTTTCCTTGAAAATAAAAGTTTCATACATCGTTTTCTTGTTCATCGTCAAGACATTAGTGATATATTTTGTTAGTGTCTCACCATACGATAATAAAGCAGCTGGGCATTTTTCTTCAGGTTAATGTCGCTTTTTCCCTCTTAAACCACTGTCAATTTTTTTTTTTATTTCACTCAAAAAAACTCATTATAAAGCCTTATCTAGTAACGGACAGTTTAAACATGCTTGAACGTCGATTTAGAATAAAAGGGATTATTAGTATTATTTTACATTTTTCAGAGAAAAAGAAGAGGTTATCCAATACTTTTTTTCTCTAAATTTAGAAAGGAGAATTTGTAGATATCTAGCACAAGGTGTTAAACTTTCGCAGGCAATTATCCCCATCATAGTTGCCTACAATAATATAATCACAAACTGACTACTTCGACCCACCGGAAGGCACGTGAAAAAACTTGAATAACCGAACTGCAGCAACAGCAAGACAGGCAGAAATTGTGGTTGACTCGTAAGGCCATCTCCCATCACGGTACAACCCTTCCCACTAAAGCCGTGTTCCAACGATCTGTGGCCTTTACGGATATGGTTGAACCATAGTATGACTATCCTCCGCCTGTGGATGTTGATCGAGAGCTTTCCTTAAATTGTCGGTAAAATGAACAGGCATCAAATAAATTCGAAAAACCGCAAGAGTGGGTAAAGAGGGGACTACCTTCAAACGCGTACAGGTAATCGGAAGAGAGTGTAAGGAAGTACATCTCATCATCGATGGGAGGAGCCGAACTCCCACCTTTTCATGTACCCACAAGGGTGATGAGAACCAATCACCATACCGAAGGTTTCTCATCTTTAATTACAAGATCCCTTTATGTGCGACCCTACAAAGAAAGCCTTTTCACTACTTTCATGATTTGAAAGAAAAGAATTTTTTTTAAAATATTAAAAAATACACTTTTTAGATATATTTTCACCATCATTAAACAGAGCTTTACCGATTTTAATAAAGCACATTCAGAATTGTTAAAAGGAGATTTTCCTCAATTCGGAAACATTTCTTAAAAATACTAAATTCTCTTAAGGGTTTGAAATGTATGAATAAATTTGGAGCAAAGTAAACGATGACCTTCATAAAAAATGAATAACGTGGAACCCTACAATAACGAGGAAAGCCTCTTAACTACGTTCAATGAGATGAACGAAAAGAAACAATATTATAGTTTAAATTATTGGCAAAAAATACACAATTTAGATATAATTTCACCAATATTAAAAACAGAGCTCGACAAATTCTCATAAAACACATGCAGAGTTGTTAAAAGGTGGTTTCTTACATTCCGAAAAGATTTCTTAAGAACACTAAGTTCTAATAGCTGTTAGCAATATAAAGACAAGTTTGGAACAATATAAAATCTCAACTTCATAAAATAACGAATTTTGCCCAACAAATACTACTAAATAAAATAATTATGATTAACTTAACAAAAAATGAATTAATTCATTCAAAAAGTGCCTGAGAAATTAAAGAAAGATAATCAATCTCAAGAATGATGAAATAGTAATTCGAAAAAGTTGAAATTTTAATTTCCTTTGTATTGCTAATAATAAGGGATAGTTGATTTATTCAATCAAATTAAATGATATCAATTTTATAATTAAGATAAACATAACATGAATATACTTCACTAATTATCAAGAAGACTTTTGAAAAATAATTCAATATTAACAAAAATAAAGCAATTCTAAAATGAGGTTTAGAACAGAAAGAGGCTTAAGAGACTGCCATTTATTGTTGAACTTTATGGATTTTGTACGTGTGAGGTTTTATGAGCACATAACATTAATTTCATCTTATACCAGATAATAAAATTACATTGAATATGTTCTTTCAACACTTGCGGCTATAGTTTATCGAGGTGAAGGTTTAACTCTTCTGTATTCCGAAGCTATCATTGGCAATTATTTATCAGTACTTAAAAACGCATTTTCAATCCAAACACGGGCAATTATTTTCAATACACCAACCTACGATGGCAGTTATCTTCGAGCAAAACACTCACGAATCATTTCAATCATCCTTTTTGACGTAAAAAGTAAACAACTGACGTCACTGAGGAATCCTACTTACAACACTTATTTCTCATAAATCTCTGCTAACAACAATAAAGTCTGTCTTTATATACATATGTGTGTGTCTGTGTGAATTATAATAATTTTAATTAGAATTTCAATAAAAATTCGATTAAATTTCAATAATAATTTTTAAAAATAGATTAAAAGTTGATGTTTTTTTCCCATAACTTTCGAAAATATTATTTTATAAGTATAAATTTTACGCCGTTTCAAAATTTAATAAAGTGTCTTTTTATGAATATTAATTTTATAGTCGTGTAAATTTTATTTGTAAATTGTCACTTTCTTAAAAATATTTTTTGTCGCATTTTCAATTGGAAATATAAAGTTTCTGTTATTTCAGTAATCATTAAATCACGAAATTTATCTTCATTGTTAAAAACTAAAAAAGAAGTATTTTGTTTATGTATATTATTTTTATTAGGATATTTTAAATGATAAAGCAATATCATGCAAATATTAGTCTTTAAATAACTTCTTTTGGTACAACGTTGACGGATAAATAAGACTAATATCATTTGAATTAAAATATTGTCTTAAAGAAGAATTTTTTTCATGATAATTAAATTTCAATCACATTGAAGCAAATTATATTTTTCTAGGATTATTTAAAAAAAAAATGTAAATTTTGTAAAATGTTCAATGTATTCAGAAAATCGAAATTCAGTAAAATATTCAGTAAATTCAGAAAAGTATTTATTTAATCTAAACTTTTATTGCTGTACAGTACATTTCCGTGTATCCGGCTGCCTTACCATCTGGCCTTGATATGTTTTTTTTTAAATTT
Organism: Argiope trifasciata; assembly: GCA_026543055.1. Taxonomy (NCBI): domain Eukaryota; kingdom Metazoa; phylum Arthropoda; class Arachnida; order Araneae; family Araneidae; genus Argiope; species Argiope trifasciata. Next base: position 2,905,190 of record JAPMOQ010023314.1, read on the forward strand.
TAATTAAATGAAGCGGGAGTCTGCTACAATCTTCATACGAGTCGTGCACACAATACAAGTCGTGACAGTATAGAGCAGCGTACTGCTCGTTGTTCATTGTTTCGCAAATGTGTAAGGGAACCTCAATTCTTGCCTCTATTCTTGATTATAATTGCAATATTCGTAAATTGTTCTCGGGTATGCTTCATGTTTTTTTTTAAGTGTACCACAAAAAAAAAATTCAAAATGGGTGATAAACGAAAAGAATGTGGTGATAAAAATATGTGGTATAAAAATTATGAGTTATACAGCTACTAGACTTTAGTGTAAAAACAAAAACCGGCCACTGCTTCTATGAATCACCAGTCCGCGTTCACATTTTACTTGACTTGAGATCAGTGGAGGGTTTAGTAGTTAGAAACTTTTTAATAGCGTTGGGGAACTGTCTGGCCAGAAAGATCTGATATACATAAAATAGAACATTTGTAAGGCAATTAAAATAATTTTACTCTAATCTTAGACAGTTTGCGGAATCGTGAAAATTATATTATATCTAGGTTATTTATTTATCTGAAATTCAAACAATATTACCAACGAACCGGCTGGCCATTTTATTTATTTCTTAAATTTATACAAATTAAGATTAGATAAATTTAATTTGAAATTTAACTTGATATTTAACGGTTTATTAGAGCTATGACGTCATAGGAGTGGTCCCCTTTGAAAAGTTCATGCATTTAACGTTTATGTGTTCACGGTTTCAATGCCAGACTATTTGGCAGATTCATAGACCTGAAAATCGATTTAGGTTAAATTAAGAAAGTCAATATGCTGGCGAACCAAGAAGTGGCCAAAAGCAAATAGTATAAAATCAGGGATAATACGAAAATTATTTCATTTCGGCAAAACTAACTTGGCTTAAAATAGAATTTAATCAACAGAATATGTAATATTGCGTAATAATAAATCTGAATTGTGTTTACATTTTCAATTACTTAATTTTTTTATAAGATTTTAAAGAAAAATATCTTTGTTTTTAATACAATTACTAACATTAGCTAAATATAGTCAATTTTTTCTAAAAAAGAAAATATAGTAATGTTTGATGGTGAAATAAGAATGTATAAGGCTAAAGAAAAGATAGTCAACTTCTCCAGTCACGCGAATTCTCTATTTCATCTGAATTTTAATAAAAGCAATATATTTTCCTTAAGCATTTCGCTTTTGACTACAATTGAACATTTACATAACCATTCCAACTATCAGAAAAATTTAATGCAAACCTCAAAATACATCATATTTTCCATAAATTTATCATCCCATCTTCTTCAGAATACTTTTTAAATAATGAATGCAATGTCTATGTATTTTCAAACGTTCTCTGTTATTTATAGATTTGATATTTATAATGGTATTCTATCGTTCTAGACTGACTATTTATCTTTATGTAGTGGATTTTATTCAGAATAAAATGCTTCATTTTAATACTGCTTACTTATTCGCTACATTTGATAAATAATTGAGTTCTGCCTTAAGCTTATTGTGCATTCCATTAAACTTTGCTGTCTGTGTATCAATTTCGTCTGTAAATATAAAGTCAAATGTCAAAGATAGTGTAATATTCAACCTAAAAAAGCTTGAATGCAAGGGAATTAAATATAGTACACTCCTGAGTATCCGGTTTCTGTGCTATCCGGTCTAGTTTTCTTTTGCCATAATTAAATGACGAAGGCAAGGCTTGTCTCTGTAACATGGCCAAGACATGTCGCTACCAAATTACAAGTTGTGACAGGAAAAAGTATTATTAAGTTTATTATTTCATATTTGTGTAATCAAATACCAGTGGGGAAACAAAATCAGTTTGAGTCAATTTTCTTTAAAAACCATGCCTATGATTGGCATAAACGTTTTGCTCCGTTTTCTGCATTCAAATTACGCATCGCAGAATTTAAGTTAAAATGTGAGCAGTTTACATCCTTTAATTTACTTTTCTCCAATAAATATTTAAACATATATATAAGATACCGCCACAAAGCCTTCTATTTTAACTTTAAATGTTGCCATATATTATTGTATGATTTACCAAGCCGTGGTTGGACTCATATTCTCCATGGTTTGAGATAAGTGGAGAGCTTGGTACTTACTCCATAAGAAATGTGAAAATACTGTTATAAACCTGTAATTTTTCTTTCCAGATAGAGTGTTATCATAAGAAAAATTGATTTACAATCATTTGTATTGGATGCTGTCAGGTGTCACGTCAGATATTCCTGAGCTTGGTAACAAACTTGGCGATCATTTGGGTACAAAATGAATAATTGTCGAAACTCCTAGAAACATAGATACATCCATTAGAAACTGAGATACGTCCAGTTACTCCCTGATAGATTAGAAACTTTTACCGCTGTCTCCCGGAAATTGTAAAAGGTTGGCACTCTCAAGCTGGAGTGGTCTTGAATTAGTCGTGAATTGGATGGTGATGAATAGTAGTTGGAGTCGCCGGCAGAATACCGAAGCACAGGGGGAATGCTGAATTGCTGTGTGCTATATCCCATTTGTGTGAAGTAGTAAGTCGGTAGATAAAGTGATAAGAGACAGAGGAATAATTCAGCCATCTGGAAAGACCGTAGAGCAAAGCTCCGAGGATTCCGTCTCCAGTTGAATTAATCTAATCGGTTTATGTGGTGTGAACGTTGTCACTACCGAATCTCTTCCTGTGAGCTACTGTTATTGAGTAATGATGTGTGTTCGTCATCACTGTACATATTTGTCATCTTTGTACTGTCCTGTCTAGGCGTAAATAAGCGTCGTCGTTGTATTTAAGGATTGTTCATTGTGTTTATCTCACACCATGCACTCACTACACTGAAAGAACCCGAAGGAAAGGAAATCCACAACAATACTTATTATAACAGTAGTTTCGGTATAACAAACTTTGCCCTCTGGTATTGGTGAGCAAAGAAATGAATTTATAGAACTCCGGCGTATCGCGGATTTTTATACCGCCTATCCTTCATTCGCCATATTGTATCTCATTAAGCCAGATGCAATGCCGGAGTGCACTTTATTTTTAAAACTGAATTTCGCTTTCCGCTAGCTTTATAATTTTACATTCACACATTATTCATATCAATTTGTTTAAAAATTGTTACCAATATTGATAATTAAACTTAATGTATTAATACCATTACATACATATGGGAATTTATTTAAATCATGAAATCACAATTTAATTTTATTTATTTATTTCAAATTTCATCTGAATAGTGAAGTTACGCAAAATATAAATTTCAAGCTTCTGCTTTATAGTATTTGAAAGACTTTTCATAAGGATTTCAAAAATCAACCATGCTAAAAAAATAAAAATAAAATATTTGATATTCATATCCCAAGGAAGAATCTGAATTAAATGAAAACTCAAATATGAATGTGAATCTTTTAATAATTATCTAGACCGAATAGTCATTTTTTTGTGGTAGATTGAATTTCTGGTGAACCGTAAGAATAAAATTGGAAATAATATTTGGATTAAATGAATTGTAAAGTATAATTTAAAAATTAGTACAAGTTGAAATACGTAAAATGTTATTTACTGATAATAAGCTAAATTATTTTCGCAGAAAATTAATAAAGAATAATAATTTATCAATTAATGTATGTCATTTTAAAAATAGTTATATTATATGAATGTTACAAATGTACGTTATTTTAAAAATAACTATTTTTTTTTTTTGTAAAATATGTCCTAATTAAAAAGTAAGTAAATGATGATACAAAAATTAAATAAGAATTACAAGTTTAGAGCCTGATACAAGAAAACTTGTCTTAATTAGGGAAGTTTCAGCAGGTTAACTTAATTTAAATTATAATAACGGAAAATTTTAAAAAATGAGTACTAAATCAACATATTTCAGATGACATCGTTTAATTTTATACCTTTTCGTCTCTTTTTCCCTCGAAACGTTCCTATAAATATTTTTATGTTTCTAAGCAAGCTTTTAAAAACCTATGCGTTATGCTACATTTAAAAGCAGACATCTCGGTTTTAAGTTTTATTTTTAAAAGATATCTATGTTACGAGATTATAATCAATTTTCAAACCGAATTAGTAACAATACAAATGTCAAATTAAATTACAAATAATTTTAAAAGAGTATGAAAATTTTAATAATAAATACTGAATAAACAAAATGTAATCTTAAATTCGTTTTACTTTGAAAAATATACACACCTTGCTCATCATGTTCAAAAATTTAATATCATTGCTCATCTGAAAAGTTCAAGGAGTTCAGGAGGGCAGAAAGTAACTGAACTTTTGCAATTTATTGACAAATGTCATAACAATAAAAATACCAATTTCAATTAACAGATGGATAACTTAAGGAGAATACGGAAAGTTAAATAGTATGAACTGAATAAACAAAACATAATCTCGAATTCGTTCTATTTGAAAAAATACTAACATCTAATGCATCATGTGCAAACCTAGAATACCTTTGGTCATTTGAAAGGTTAAAAGAGGTTGGAGGTGCAGAAAGCAACTAAATTTTTAAAATTTATTTACAAATAATAAAAAATGAATAAACAAAATAAAGTTTCATATCACTTTTATTTGCAAAAATACTAACATCTAGTTCATCATGTGCAAAAATGCAATGTCTTATCTGAAAAGTTCAAGGAGTTCGCAGAATGCAGCCGAATTTTTATTATTTATTTACAAATGTCACAACAATACAAAAGGCAATTAAATAACAGATGAATAATTTAAAGACTAAACAGAAATATAGATGATGATAAAAAATGGATAAACTAAACTTTCTCAAATGCCTTTTACTTGCAAGAATGCTAACATCTAGTTAATATACAAAATTACAATTATCTTCGATCATCTGAAAAGTTCAAAGTATTCGGAGGAACAGAAAGTAACTGAACTTTTATAGTTTATTTAGCAAACTCAAATGTCGATTTAAATTGACAGATGAATAATTCAAATAGAACATGAAAACTCAAATAATAAGAGAAACTGAATAAACAAAATACATGTAAAATTCATTTTATTTGCAAAAATACTGACATGTGCTAATCATGAGCAAAAATGCAATATCTTTGATCATTTGAAAAATTCAAGGTGATCGGAGAGAATAGAAAGCAACTGAATTTTTACAATTGACAATAATGTACATAGAAATAATTCCTTTAATAGCGGATATTGATTTTAAAAAATTAGTTATGTTTCTGTTAGACGGCTATTAACAAGAAGTAGATAAGTAGAAGCCTAAGAACCATTTGAAATAGTTAGAATTCAACGAAACAAAAATAATAATTCATCTCCCAAAATAAACCATAAATTTGATGCAATAAACAGAGAGATCGTAAAAGTTAAAAATCTCCGAGTAAAAATAATAATCCTCTTTGCCATTGAATATGGGAGAGTTGCTCGTCATTAACTCAACAGCCTTATCAAAAATGGTTAGTCGTTCCATTAACAACTCAAACACACCATCTGAATTCAAAGCCATGCTCATTTTTTTGTTTGGAGAAAGGTTAGCTTAGTAAGAATAGTTTTTCTCATATCCACACGTGGGCATTGCAATTACGAATCAAATCATAACTGGATGGAAAAACACTAGATGCTTAAAATGCAAATGAGGATTTTAATAGCGTCATTCGTTGCTACGTCGTTTAGTTTTCTTTGTTTAGCTCCCATCTGTTACATAAGAACATTTATGAATAAGTATAATAACCGTTAATGTCATGTTTTAAAGGCATTTCTTCATAGCGCTTTATTTAAAATAGTTAAAAAGATGTTAACTTTATATACATGCTTTTACTTTGCGCTACGAATCAAATCATAATACTGGATCATAATATGGATACATATGAGTTTGATCCTTTTATCTCATGAATGAAAAATAAATTTATATATTAACATACATATATATCAGTTACATAATTTAAATGAATTTTGTTAATCTCCATAGTAGTCAGTAAATAATAGAACTTAATATTTTGCAAAAAATCCAATCTTATTAAGAATATCCATTAAAAAAATGTGTGTTAACTGTCTGTTTTAAATATTTTTTAAAAATATATCAGTATAACATGCTTTTACTCAGCCAGCTATAAGACGGCAAGCAGACAGTGCATGCGTAGAAAGGGACTGATTTATGTTTACCACAATTTCATAAAATGGATTCAGACATTACATGCTTGGCTGTAAATTGCCGTTTTGACATCACTGAATTTTTCTTTTTCACCGCATATCGCATTAAAATTATGGATAATAACGCAAAGAAATATGGTTTAAAAAAAGTACTGAATTGATTTTTGTAATTTGAAAAATTTAGAAAATAAGTGATAATTAAACTGAAAAAAGAACACAACTTCGCATCACAAAGAGCAAAAAACGTCGTAATTAATCTATAATAAGTTGTCAATTTTTTCACGCCATAAAACCAGCCAAATTCTGCAAATGCATACGCAGTAAGAAAAAATAAAGTGCAGCGACTTGTAGTTGCTCCGTTGGGACAAGTACTTGCCATCGATCGGACTGCATTTTTCAGGCTTTCTGCGCATGCCCTGCTTACCTACCGGCTTATAACTGGCCGAGTGTAAACCCGGCATGACACAAATTTATTTGAAAGATATGTTATACGAGTATTCTCCATTTCAATCCTCCTTAAACTTGTTTTTTAAACTTTCTTTATTTTCCATTTATTTATTATTTATTATTTATTATTTTTTTGATTATATATTTTTTTTCTTTCCTTTAATTTATTTTATCTTATTTTTATTTTTATTTTAAAGTTAAACTTCTTATTTTTGACAAATTTTATTATTTATTAATTATGTTTCAATGATACTTTTACTATCGAATATTATGTAGATTCTGTCACTTGAACCATTCACACTTTCTTCGCTTCTTTTTATGCCCGGCTCCTCTTTTCTTCCTTTTTTTTTTTTTCCGTCCTTTTTTGCTGTTTTTAACCTTTTTTGCCTTCAGTACACACGCATATGAAAATTGTTGTTTTTTAATAGACAATCCTTTTACAGTTATTTAAATTCTTTTTTTAATTATGAGCTTTTTACCGATGTAACGCCACTTTTAGCTCACACCTAATCATTATCAGAATACATCATTCAAAAGCAATAATTATGAACTATTTTAACAAGTCTTTAGATGTAAATGCATGATTAATATAAGTCATGCGGGCTTTTCAAATAAAGCGATGCATTTCAAAGACGATTCAAAACGCAAGCATGGTTGCTTTTTCTTAAAATGAGAGGTAATGATAATAGCGCAGTTCAGCATTGCGACATTAATTATATGTTTCAAATTAGCGCGTGCTCAATAGCAGGGTCAGGAGAAAACGAACTCTCGTTAAATGATGAAGGTAGTAGGGGGGATGAAGAAAAAAATCGTGCCATAAACAAAAATAAACAGAAAAAGGGGTGCGGTCCCACTTGTAGGAACCAGACTGAGCCAGATCGAATGCCTGAGGGTCCGCACTGTGTCGCACCTGTCACTTCATTTCGACACCCCGTTCGTTAAACAAGCCCTGTCCTCAAGTCACCCAACCGGGGCCCCCACCCACACACAAGAACTGAAGTTCCAATCCATGACGGGCCCTAATCCCCAATTTGTCGCCGCTAAACTCAAAAAATTGGACCGGTGTCCCGCTAGAGAGGCAAGGTAGGGAATTTTTTGCAAGGAAAATTCCCTCGAGACTTTCCGAGTTTCACGCATCTTGAAATAATACACGTGTAAGAATCCAGCAGAAAAAAAGATTGAAATAAATCAAGTTTGAAATGAGTGTTCGAGGAATGCAAAAGCGAATCTCTTGATAAATGCGCAGTAATTGGTTTAGTGAAAAACTGTTTTGCTTTCATAAAATATCCATCTGCGTTTATGATAAGGAATTATATTTGTTATGCTGAATTCATAAAACTGTTATTGAAATATTGTGTAAAATTTGAACTATTTAGTTAATTAAGTGACGAATAATGCAAATACAGAGTGCTCATATTAAGTCGTTTTTCTTTTTTTCATCAGATTTGACTATTTGTAATTGTATGCTGTTTATTTAATTGAAATATTTAAATGAAATTATTTTGTAATATATGCTCCATAATTTATATGAAAAAAAATCAAATTTATAGGTAAAAAGAATACTATTTTCTCAATAACACATTTAAGCTAAATTTTATGTTTATTTTATTAAAACTTATATTAAAATTATACCTTTAATTTTTTTCATATTTTAGTTATTAAATCAAAATTAAAACTTTTCACAAATTGGGCTTCTCACTTCTATGTAAGGGTGCTAAATATACTTGCTAAAAACAATATTCATTGAAAAAAAGTGTTTACAAAAACAATTTCTACAGTATTCAAAAATTTTTAACAACATTTCCAAAATATATATTTTATTCTTTCAATTGTTTAAAATAAAATTACGAATTATGAAATAAATTGGGCAATACTGTTTAAATCTATCTTGCTACTCAGAACACATATGAAGGACACATATTTCAATTCCCTGCTATTAGTTCACTCTCTCTATATATATACCTTGTTCAAATATTCAGTCGTTAATAAAATACTTTTTATTCATTCACTCAAGTTCAAATACAGTTTTTTAAACTTGTAGTGGATGACACTAGATGTTAATACAGTTTGTTTATTTTAATTCATTAATTCAATTTAATTAATTTTTAATATTTTAAATAAAGTTTTAGCTGTTAGTGATGAAAATTGAAATCAATAGTTGGTAACTCAGTCGGTAAAATGCAAGAATTTTGGCATTTTTTACGAGTTGAAGAATGCAAGTTCAATTCTTGCGAAAATCAATAATTTTTTGATAAATTAATTAATTAATTTTACTTTTATATGGGAGAAAAATTTATCTTATACAAGATATTTAGATGGATATAAATTTTGGAATAATATGATTTTGTCATATGTATACACATATTTATATTAATTGTAATTATTTAATAAAAAGTAACTAAAATAAAAAAAAATAACTTTGTTGGCCTAAGTAGGAATTGAATTTCAAATATATATATTGCTTGTTTCCCATGTACATAGAAAATATATTTAAAATTTAAATTCGTATTCTGATTAAGAAATGTTACAAGAATTAATAAAAATTGATTAAGATTTAATAAATAAAGATTTTTAACGTATTGAATCTTTCATGTTTTAGAAAAAAATAATAATTGGAGTTGAGACATATTAATACCTGCTTAAATTTTTCACCATAAGATTGTTAGTTTTTCTACATAAAGTAGAAAGCTAATCTTAAATCTTAACTCTAAAGAAAATTCGCTTTATTATTGTCACGAAATTATTCAGTAAAAGAAAAAAAAGTCTTCAACTGATAATGAAAAACAAAACATAAAAAAATACACAATTTAAAATTGAAATTTATTTTTGAGAGAAAATTCATTATTGAATTCAATACAATATATTTCCCAAAATGTTTCAGTGGTAAGCAATGGAATTCATCTGTAACTATTAATCCAGTTACTCGGGGGAGGCACCTCGTAATTGAAAATGAGAAGCTTCCGGCATGGTGATTGGTTCTCACTGCTCCTGTGAATATAGGAAAAGTTGGGGATATGGCTCCTCCCATCGATGACGAGACGTACTTTCCTGGGGAAAGATTGTACCGAGGCCGTTGATGGCTCTTAGGACCACAGTTTCTGGCAGTGTTTCTGCCAGCGGCAGCAAAGTAACTCAAGTTTTTCCAAGTGCCTTCCATCGAGTTAGAGAAATCAGTTTCGGATCATCTATTAATGCATGATGAGGCTTTAGTTCCAATAATCTATTTCTGTGAACTTTTCTACAAATTAAATTCATATACATATAATGAAATATTTAGAATTTTTTTTTTCAAAGTTGAATGTGTAGATTGATAACAATATTTCATTTAAATTCTGATATGGTCTTTGTCCAACAGCGAAAAGTATATGTGAAAATTACTTAAATCTCTCAACTCGGATCACATTCTGTATGGCGCCATGTTGGCCATATTGTAGGATTAATCACGTGACGCTTCGCCACCATTGTGGAAACGAAAGCTCGTCGCTGAGACTGTAAGACGTACAGCTCAAGGTCTGTATCTTTTTAAGTGTTAAATGTTTGTTTAGTTCTGTTTCGTGCCCTTAAATATTAATAAATACATTTAACATAAATGCTGGTCATTGCCTTTCTCCACATTCCCACATATATAGCTATTTAAAAAAAGAATTTCAAAAGTTTTCTTTTGACATAATCTAAATTTACCATAATTTCAATTAATTAAATTTACCATTTTAAAGAAACTAAATTATTTATTTTTAATTTGTTTCATTTTGTATTTTCATTTCTAGTTTTCAATCGAAAAATACAATAGATTGAAATTAAATCAGCCGTTTAGGCGATGAAATATTGCTTGATGAATGGATAACTTGAATCAAGTTAAAATTAAAATATGTTGATGTCCTAATTGCCTCAAAGGATTTCCCACCCTGACAAATTTTAAAAATTCAATAGATATTTTTTGACCACAATTTAATCTAAATCATGTACGTTTTGAACCCCTTTACTGACCAACTTCCATGAAGAAGAGATGAATTGTCGCTCGAGCTATGTAGAAAGAGACACACAACATCCCAGCATAAAAAAGAAAGAAAAAATTTTCGAACTTCTAACTTGTTTTGGGTTTAGTTATATAACGTGAAGGTCTAAAGCAACACTACACTATTTTGAGACGCACCTCTTTCTTTTAAACCTAGTCAGATGATGGCGACAATGTTCTCGTATTCTCCTTTCCAAACTTCCACATCACACCAGCTAAAGAACGTTTGGCCCTGGCGAATTTAGTGCATATCATTCTCACTTCCAAGACGGTTTTTCGGTGCAATTAGGTCTCGAAGCTGTAAACCTCCGGTTACAAAACTGAGAATTTGCCACCAGGCAACCGAGACTTATTTACAGTAAGGACACTTATACATCTGAAAAATATATATATCATTTACATCTCCAATATTTTCGAAAAATAAAATTAATATTTTCACGCTTCCAAACCTGAAATAATGATTGCATTTTTTAGGAAGCCGAATAGACTGATTTTATTATGAAAATTCATCGAAAAGCTTAAAAATAATAACACAGATTAAAAATATGAATAGCTATTTAAAATAAGAATATATGTAAATAATTCATGCGTTTTATATTCAGATTAATTAATTATGGAAGATAATTAATTGTTCGAATTATTCAAATAAAAAGTTATTACATAATTCGAAGATTAATTAATTTTCCAAAAAAAAGGCAGAAACTTGACAGAAGAAAACCGGTAAACTTCATTTCACCTTCTAAGGTTCCTGTTGACTGGTGATGTTGTCAGCGTTAGCTTTCAAGTCGGAACAGGAAGAACTTTTTAATATCACGGGCAAAAGAATCATTAGCAGCAACTGACTTTAAACAACATAAGAATTTTTAGTCATTTAAACTTCAAAAGCACGACCGAAAATAAAACTGTTGTCAATTGTTTCTTCTCTTAAACCAGAAAAACTGGATGGACGATTTCATATCGGGAGCTGAAGGATCTTTAATAGACCAACTTCAAACAAAAATTGACTGTTACCATCTAAACTATAAAGAAACTTGCATTTTCGTTAATAAGCAGAATCCTGTAATGTTTCTTTTAACTACAAAGACAGAGCATACTGTTACAGCCATACAAACATGCTTTCTAACAGTTAAATGTTTGAGAAAAATAAAGAG
>JAPMOQ010023314.1:2931944-2969685 GCA_026543055.1 Argiope trifasciata
TATGTTGCCACCGTTAGGTTTCAGGTAGGGACAGGATGGACGTTTTCCATCAAGTCTGTAAATCATTTTCTGGCTGCTTTCACTATAGTGTTGTTCATAGACAGAAGGGAAAGGCAAAATTTCTTTAAAATTTCCATTTCATGTTGCGTGACATATTGCAGATGAGAATTTGCTCTTTTCTTCAATTTCAGTCCTATATTAAAATGTAGAAAATAATATCCTTCTTGAACATAAAAACATTTATGTCCCTGTCAATCAATATTAAGTGATTCTTAATTTGAACTAACTCAAGTGTTTATATTTTTGTCGAAAATACCTATAATTTTATACTTAATATGTTACTTGCTATTTGTCATCTTTACGAATTTGTTTGTCTAGAATAATATTTTTTGTTACTTGATCTTCAATTCTTTTTTAGTAAAATTTTTTGATCTTATTGTTTTGGTAGATTCACTCTTGTTGAGAAAGATATACTTTTTTAGAAGATTTATTGCAGTCTTCGTACAGAACTCTAACTGTCTATCTTTATCTGTAATCATTCAACTGTGTAAGAGTATAGATAGGCAATGTTTAAAAACAGATATGCTTTAAAAAAAATTTATAATTGTTAAAAACATGCCATACCATAATCTACTCCATATGGAAAAACAAACCATACGTTTACATCTCCAACAACGTCTTGGAAAAATAATAAAATTCCAAATATCTTCAGTAACAATGAAAACTGTAGGAGTTTCATTTTGACAATAAAACAAATGCATAATTGCGAAAATATAATCAATTTATAAAAAGAAATGAGAGAAAAGGCGTACTATATATAAATTGATATTATTAAAAAGATATTTTTTTCATTATAAAATAATGTAAAAATCCTTTTGGTGCAATAGTAAACTCACTGCAGAAAATACCTAAATTTTACTTAATTATTAATTAATTAGCGGCGTTTGACGGCCAGATGATTCGCCGCAAATATTGGTCATATTTACTTACAACTTTTCTGCATAGCTAAATATTCATTCTTTCTTTAAAAGAAATAATTTCAAATTTCAAATTTCGAGTGATACAAAATATTGATTTATTTTAATAGCCTATTATTCATTCTTACCACTGTGTAAATGAATTATTTTAATAATAATCTTCAGCGAACCAGCTGGTGACGAAATGTGACAAGTATTTATTATATAAGAGACAGTCGATTGAAAGCGAGACAGATAAAAATAAAGTAAATAAGCATTTTTTTATTTTAAAAATAATCTTCATAACTATTAATAAATTTATCCCACCATAAGACAAGATGGTAAATACATTTTAGAAAAAAAGTTAATGGCTCCCTACGGAATCATGATTGCATTTCTTTCGTGAGATTACTGCACCTGGACTAAATTTAAAAATACTTTTGTAACTGAAAGTATAAGATCGGCAATTTTATGAATGTATTATCACGCATGCATTTCTTTTTAGCTTCAAAAATATGGAAATGGCAAGGAGAGATATCTGGACTGTATGGAATGTGTGTAAAGGATTTTCCAATAGTTTCTTTCACTCAAACATACACACATGTTTATTCGTAATTAGGGTCTGAGTTTCGCACCCTGATACTTTTTTTGCAGCCAAAAAGCACAATACAACACTTTGTTTCCCTTCCCTGATCTTCCTAGGGATATCAAATGCATACACGACTCACTGACTTTATTTCAAGCATGTCTAAAACACAAATGACAGAACGGTGAACATTTACTCTGTACCTTCCGGATTCCCATACTTTCATTCACAAGCATATTTACGTTACCAACTTCTTCAAAGTCCCTTGTAAGAAAAAATTAAATGTCATATCAATTTAATCTTTTTTTTTCTGGACATATTCATATATTCTATATGTGATAGTTTTTGGCGCAATGGCATAACCTGTAATAAGCTGGATGTCATATACACATTTTTGTTGTTATTAGTAGTGATTGGGAAAATTTTACTGTATTATTTAACTTAAAATTAAGATAAGATTATCTTAAAAGCTAAAAAAGAAGGTTTCATCGATATCACTAACTACTTCTAACTAACAATGATTGATGAGAAATCATTTATTCTTTTCCAAATTGTAGCACAATTTTCTAAAGGTATAACTTAACAATGTAAAAGTTTAATGAAACCAAATGAGAAAAAGATTACACTGTGATGATCACATTATCGAATTTCCTTAATTAAACACCTTCAAAAATCTCATTTATATTAATAAGTTAATACGTAATTTTAAGGACGAGCAAATTAAGTATTCAAACACTACATTAAGGTAATGACGCCTTACTCTATAATTATCTTAATTAAGATTATGTTAGTGATTATACTCCCTTTATACACTTATTTACAATATAGTACTTTGATAAAATATTAACTTTGATCATTCCGTAATTGGCTCACTTTGAAGACGTAATTTTCATATTGTGCCATAAAGCTTCCGAAACTTTAATCATGCAAATACGAATCATTTCTTTTTCAGGATGAGAGGGGGGAGTTATGATAGCTAATTAAGAAATAAGGAAAGTATCTCAGGGGAAATTATTAATCAAAATATCCACTTAAAATAATAATAAAATTTATTGTAAAATAGGCGTTCCAGTTTTTTTCCTTTTGAATAAAATAAGGCAGGGAAAATAAAATGAAATGGAAATTATGTGCTGCATTAGCACATAAAGTCATACGCAATGGAAATTTTAATAAAGTTTCCTCATTTATTAACATATTTTGTCACTTAAAGTGAGAACTGTTTCAATTATAGAATTCCGGTATATTTTATATACTTAAAATCTCATCTTACTAATGAACTATGTTAAAAGGAAATAAGAATAAAAATAAAACTTCACATTCCCTCTTCTCATCAAAATAAAACATGCTAATAGCTGTAATTAAATTTCGGTTTCATATCTTTAGGGAACCGTCGAAGGGTTCATAATATACATAAATTATGTATTGATTGCAAATTGCTCAATTTCCGTTCCGTTAGAACAGAAAATGGTCTATATTTAGGTTTTATTATTTCATTTTGCCAAAATAATTAATTTAAATACTAATTTGTGTTTTTTTTTTCAATAATAAGGGTTTTTGTAAGTAATACTCTTGCTTTATAAATACTTCTTTTTCACAGTTTTTCTTTTAAGAAACTTGAAAATCCAAGCCAAATTAGAAAGCTTATTTAGGGCCAATAAAATTTTTTCGCTAAAGTTATAAATTTTTGCTCCAACTTTCATACATCAAAATTCTTCCTTTTTTTTCCAGTAAATGTCCATGTGTATTCAATTTCCTTTGAAATGATAAATACAACTGCAAATTGCTCAAGTTTCGTTCATTTGGAACATAAATTGGTATACATTTAAGGTTTTATTATTTCATTTTACAAAAATTATTTTAAGTATTAATTTGAATTCTTTCTATAATAATGTTTTTTGTAAGAAATATTTTCGCTCTATAAATACTTCCTTTTCATAATTTTTTACGCAATTTGAAAGTTTTAAATTATAAAGTTCATTTAGAGTGAGTGAAAATAATTTTTCGTCTAACTTACAAATTATTGTTCCAACTTACATTTATCAAATTTCTTTTTTTTTTTTCCTTCCAAACTCTTAAAGTTTATGAGTATTCAACTCACATTCAAATGATGATTTCGTAATGCATTATTCATTAAAACTTCAGTAGCTTATTTTTGATTGATCAAGTATTTTAATTAACCTTAAAATTTGATAAGAAATTTGTTAAATATTATATATTTATATATCACAGCCTGAACTTAAGAGATTTACAGATTATTATTTCGTAGATAATAAAAATTATGGAATTTAAACTATACTTTTCTTTTACTATGTATAATCAAATGCTGTAAATATCAATGAATCAAATGTTGCAGCTTCGATAACTTATTTTTGATACTAACACTTTCATCGCATAGGACTCCTCTTCCAAAAATATTCGCTAATAAATATATTAGCGCAAAGGGTGGAACAAAGGCGCGCCATTGCTGCGATTAAAATGCTAAGTATTCTTAATTACCCTTAAAATTTGATCTGAAAGTCATTAAATATAAAATATATATTACAGCTTAAACTTAAGAAATTTACAGGTGATAGTTTTGCAGATAATAGAAATTATGGAATTTAAACTAGCTTTTTTTTTTTACTTCGGATAATCAAATGTTGTAAATATCAATCAATCAAATGTTGAAGCTTCAATTACTTATTTTTGATTAAGTATAAGTCAATATTCTTAATAATCTTTAAAATTTGATCCGAAAGTCATTATATTTAAGATGGATATCACTGCCTATACTCAAGAAACTTATAGCTGACAATTTTGTAGATAATAGAAATTATGAAATTTAAACTTATATTTCTCTACTTACGAATATGAGTGAAAGGATAGTACTAAAGCTGCGCTAAATATTTATTTTAATCGGAATTTTGAAATCAATTAATTAATAGTAAATTTTTTCAACGTAATTTGTAATTAATTCATCGCCTGTGTGTATGTGTGCAGGCGGAATCTATTTTTTTTAATAATTCATAGGAAAGTAAATAATAATGATAAATTTTCGGTTTTCCAGTTCACTCTCGATTCATCCTTGTGGAATCTAAATAAGATTTAAAATTACTTCGAATAAAGTTCTGTTTGATAAGGGCTTTTTTGCTGATACGAGATCAAATTCAAAAAAAAAATTTAATATTTTTTAATCCACAAAAGCAAACATTTTGACACTTATCAAGAACACGTATCGAGCCGAATTTCCCTTTCAGGATACTCTGAAATTCCCTACTGACGTCACTAGACAGAAAATCATCTGTCAGTCGCGGATCCCATCCCCTGGGATTATGCTACTATTCCTTTTATTATTCTTATTTGCTTATTCTGTTCACCTTGGCTTCCAGCTGTTCTTCCCCTCCCTCAACTCCCTCCCGTGCTAGGTTGGATGGCTGGCGCCGCGAAAGCCACGCGACACACAGCAGCACGCGCTTTCCTGGCTTTTTTTCTTTTCAAATATTTTTTTTCTATCCTCCCGCGAGTGTGTCCAAACGTCACGCAAATTAGAAGTTCTGACATTTCATTTCCATGAGGCTCACACTGGGTCAGGTTAAAAAGTGGAGCGAAAAAATAAACTTCGCAATAAATCTGAAACATTTTGCTGTTGACTGATCGAATACATGTGGTAAGGCATGGCTAAAAACCGTACAATGTACTAATTTTTTTTTCTACCAGAGATTTTGAATACAACATAAGAAGTAACATTTTTCAATATTAAAATGTCCAAAAAAGCATACTGCAGAGGATTTTATAATTTTATTGCAGTTCCTGTCTATAAAACGTCTTTTTCAATCAGTTGGATTAGAAAATTATAGTTACAATAGTTATGAAAAAATAGGGGAAAATCGATAAAAAATATTCTATTAATGCAGTAAAAACTATCATATAAATAAACAATATCACATATGTTCAAATACATATCAGAAAAGCATATGCCGCTTCCACATTAAATATATAAAATTGATTTAAAAACCAACAAGTATCAGATGTTATTTTACTATTTACCGATGGGAAAGATTAACACTTTTATTATATGATTTAAATCGTATAATGTCAAAAGCTGATACGATTAGAAATAATATGCAAACATTTATTAAAGCTTAAGTATATAATTTGTACCTATTAACTTAAAAGTTTACATTCTACACATTGCTTTGAGTTTTTCAATACAGTATATTTTACTATTTACTTACAGTATATTTTACTTCCTCTGTTTCTCTGTGACAGTATAAAACTTAGCAACACCGCGTTGTTTTTTGGCCGATTTTTGTGAACCAAAGTTTGTGAATGATAGTATAAAAATAAAAAATGCAGAAAATACTTAATGAAACACGAATAAGAAAATTCAGAATTTTTAGTTGAAATAATGTAGATGTTTAATTTAAGATTGGCTTTATTTATTAATATTTTCCAAATAGACAAAAATTTAGATATAAGTGTGTCAATGTTTGTAAAATTTATGCTATGTGATATTATAGTGATGACTGAGTAGCAGTCCCTTGTGCAAGAAGATACTGGATTTTAATTTTCAATTTATAAAAATGCTGAAAAAAATGTCCGATCATTATAATAAAATTATCTTAAGTAAAATTCAAATTTATTCTTTAGTGAAATAAACTAAATATTCTCAAAATGAAGTGTATATCCATATTTTTGTGTGATTTTATTTTCTTTTGATTAATTATTTCTAATAAGATTTTTCTATATAATAAAATAGTAATTGATTTCTGTGTAATAATAATTGTATTGAAAAAAATGTCAATTATTTCTTTATTTCAAGTAAAATATTTACTTTGGATCAATATGATATTTTCAATTTTTTTTAAATATTTTTTTAACTTTTTTTCTTTAATTTTTTCTACTAACTTAAATACCAGAGATCCTTTTGAGAATAAATGAAATCAAACTAGGAAACATAAATAATATTTTTTGCACATTTTATAGTTATTTAATTGAATTTAAATTTAATGCTATAATTTTCTTGATTTAAATACAAAGTAAATTTGAACATTCAAAAGACCTCGGTAAAATGAAATTCCTAGAAGCATTGAGATCAAATCTAAACTAATAACAGTTCAAAAATTCATAATCATATAGTAATAATATACACGAAAATATTCAGCTAATGCTGAAATTATTATTTTAAATATTTTTAAAGGCTATTGACTTCATCAATATTGCATGTTTGCATATAATGCATAATACTTTTAAGGAAAAATTCAAAATTAACTGAAATTGTTATCAAGACTTATGTTTAGTATCGAATAAGTCTTGAAATCAGCGAATTCATTTCAAAAAAATGCACAAATGTTCTATTTGACACGGCTCTTTGATGTCTTCCGCCGTTTGAACTTCATTCATTCTTACGCACGTGTTCTCTATCTCCGTGACTAAAGAACGGAATGTTAGGCAACTTTTTGACTTCATTTTACAGAAAGGCATATAAAAACTACACATTACGATTTGTAAGAATCGTAAGGCTTCATAGACAGGTTTTATTTCTTACAAAATAGTCTTATTTATTTTAGAAAACTAATCACTGACATTTTTATTGGATAAACAATTAATAAAAAAAGCATTATAGATTTCTTTTAAATATTTAATAAATTGTTTTCATAGAAGGAGTTTTTAAGCTCCAAATTAAAATTATCGGGGTTATAAATTTTCAAAAAAATTAAATTGTTTTAGAATTTTTTAAAAGAATTCTTGTGTGTTATCAATCAAAATGTATCAATATGAAATAGACTTATTCTAATAATACTTTCTTGTTATAACAGGTGAATTATTTTGATGTTTAATCGAAATATGAAAGCTTGAATGTGGTTATAAATTATAAGAATTGATAAAAATTTTAAAAATCATTGATTATTTAAGAATGTATCAGAGACTTTTTCTTAATTGCATCCACTGTTATAGTTTACATTTATTTACTATATCACATGCATATGAATGTATGTACATGAATGTATTCAAATTTAAATCATTCAAAATTTATACTAATATGTAATTCATTATTTATTTACAAAAACTAATATTAAAAAAAAATTGCAAACATTTAATGCTATAAGCATAATAATCGGAAAACCCGCATGTGGTATTTTAAAGGTTTATATGTTATCAGTATATTGTATCAAGCATGACTAAAACATTGTTTAAAACATTCTACAAGGCAAACTGGTTTACTTAGAACCAAAATATTTAGTATGAAATTATTTCTTTGGTATTGGTATCCATTAAGTAAGAATTTTAAAGTATTAATTACATTTTTAATTTGAAGCTATTTGAAATACTAAAAACCCTCAGTATTTTATTTACTCAAAAATTATATTTATACACTTAAAAATTCAAAACATAAATTTTTCAGTAATATAAATTTTATTTCCGTGCAAAGCTTTCTACATTTAATAAATTTTAAAAAAAATTCTAAATACATTTTGCAGCAACACTTTTCATTATTCAGTTTTGCATATATTCATATTTACGTTAAGAGGATATTAAATCAATTTTTGAATACATATTATTGTTATATTAATAAAAAGTAAATCATAGAAATTAGTCGAGTTTAGCATATATTTTGGATAAGTCAAATAATTTTTTTGTAGTCATCATAAATTTTCGCCTTGTGTCAAATATTTTCAGCATAAATTGCGACATTTTTTAAGTAGAAATTTGGATTTTATAAAATAACAATAATAGACATAATAGCATATTTCATATAACAACATCCAAAGCAAATTTCAAGTAATGTATATGATCTTTCTTGACAGAGCATATTATTTTTTAATTGATAGTAAAACCTTTATTCATACTGTAACATGAAATATGACTCGATAATTTAATTCTTTGTCACGTTTTATATTTACAGACGGACAGAAGTTGTGTTTTAAATCATAAACAGTAAAAAAAAGTGTAAGCTTTATAAAAAGAATAAATAATCTATTTTTTTATTTAAATATTGAATAAAATAGTACATTATTATTAATTTCATAATAAATAATTTAATCGAAACAGAAATACAGGTATTTAAAATTTTTATTGATTCTAGACTAATAAATGTAGTAGCATTTTTATATTTAAAAAATCAAAAATGAATTCGATATTGAAGGAAAGAAACATTCTAATGATAAAGTAAAACTGAGTTATGATAAATTTTGTTATGGGAAAACATCATTCCAATGCAATCGTATAATAGTTTCACAATATATTGAAAAAAATTTTTAAAAAAATATGAGTAATAAAATATAATTCAATATAATAAAAAAAGCAGGAAAGGTAAAATGACGAATAAAATAACCTACTTACAAAATCGGTTGAAAACTTGTTCTAAATACATTTCTTTTAAAAACTTTCCGCTAATGGATAAAAAAATCGTTTGCATTTGGAAATAAATTATGTTACAAAAAAATTCCATTTTATAACTGTTGCCATTTGTAAAATAACTTTCCAATTATTTTTAATGCATGTTTATAATACAGCAACTATAAAAGAAAATGGCAGTATCTTATTTATCTACTCAAGAAAGATATTCTCGGCAATAGCACTAATCATGCTGTAAAGAAACTTTTACATGTACTTCATCAAAACTTAATATAATCGTATGAGTTTAAGAATTCCTAATTTAAGATAGCACTGAATCATATTTGAAAAATATTTTATTAAATGACTACCAACTAATTAAAAATTTGAGGCATTTAATTAGTTGAAAAATTATATTGATAATATTATTCCCGAGAAAACAGCGTTAATATTTCTGAGAAAACAATAATGTTTGATAAATAATAGACTCCTTTGTTTCTTCTTTGAGAGATTAATTACAGAATATTTACAATTTTTCCTATTCGTATTCTCAATTAAAACTTAAAAAGTCAAAAGAAACAGGAATTTATATGGTTAAACTGATTGAAATTTTATCTCTGAAGCCTAAAAAATTATATAGGTATCAATGCATGTATTGTGTATTATATATGCAGGCGATATATTAACATGATTCATTTTTCCTGTTGTAAAGATGTTAGAAGCAATTTGCACATTTTAAATCATTTTTTCTTTTTCTTTTGATCTGGCTACTTATAGTTGTAATGCTAATGATAAAAATAAAATATTTAAATAGAATTTTTTTGTGATATTTGCTTCATAATTTATATCAAAAATGAATTTATAGGTTGATAGCTGTATTCAATAATACAGTTATCCCAAATTTTATATCCATGTTATTAAAACACATTAAATTTTTAATGTCTATACATTTTGTCATATTTCACTTATTAACCCCTTCTTGGTCGGCGTCGCATCTCATACGTTCGGCGTTTTCGTGCCCGTATTGTCGGCGTCGCATGCCATGCGACGAAAAGAAAAATTGCATATTGAGATTGAATTCGCCGCTATTTACACTTCTTTTCGTCGCATGGCATGCGACGCCGACAATACGGGCACAAAAACGCCGAACGTATGAGATGCGACGCCGACCAAGACCTGACAAAAATATTTTGCATTTTCGAAATTAGGATAGAAAATAGATTAATTTTCAGCAATAAAAAAAATGCTTTTTTTGGGCCGGAAATTCGAAAAAAAATCCGACCAAGAAGGGGTTAAATCAGAATTAAAATTTTGATTTCATTAGGTTTCTTGATTCTATGTAAGGGTACTAAATATTCTAGTTAAAAATGATTATTCATTGAAAAAAATGTAATTACAAAAACAATTTTAACAGCATTCGCAAAATTTTAATAGCATTTCTAAAAAAATATTTAATTATTTCAATACTTTAAAATAATATTAAAAATTAATAAGTAAATTAGGGTAATTTGCTTAGCAAGCGAATCTTGCAACTCAGAACACATATGAAGGGTATATTTTTTAATCAAAGCATTTGAACATCAGCTCGTTTTGAATATTATTGCATTTCAATATTTCATATACTATAAAAGAGGCCAACTTACGTTTTCTTGCATCACTCTGTGATTCTTTGCTTGACTTTTGAAGAGTAATTTCAACATGCTGTATTTTAAAAATCCTCGCTACCACCTAAATAGAAAAAAAATGCATTTTATATATTAAATGAACAAATAAACGGATTTAAAGCACCAAAAACGTACTTGGGATAAAGATAGTATACAGAAAAGATAGTTTATCCAAAAGTTCTTACTAATTAAAACATTTGTTATCATATTTCAAACATTTTACAATTGCACAATTGGGCTCGATAATAATAGACCTTCAGATTTACGGTTTAACTACATTTTGCTCAACAATATTTATAATAATGAAATTCTTCCTCTTAGAATTAAAATAATTAGAATTGTGACTTGTTACAACAAATGCTTAACAATGATTATTCAACAAACAGCCAGCTATTACAGTAGCAACTTACTGTTTAAGGGAATAGCGGACTTTGAAATAAGTAAAATTAGACAGAAACATGGTTTTTATTTTTATCATTTTCTCACTGAAATAAATGCTTATATTCAACTCAAATAGTGTTTTAAGATATATTGTTCAATAAAAGAATATTTCAAATGCCTAGCGAAAAAAAAATTTTAATCACTTTCCTCAAAATGATATTATAATTAGATACAATTACCTTTTAAATCTTAATTCTTTTTAAAGAATTGATGATAAAGATTTCAGTTAAGCATTAAAAGAAAATAGGGTATGCATTTTATATGTCAAGTTTTTTAAAATTGTTAAAAGTCATTTTTAGTTCCGAAAAACAGTTCTTATGAAAATTCTGTAAGTGCGCATAAAATCATTTTTTAAAAATTAGCATTTAATTAGAATTACAAAATTTTACTCAGTTTTATTCCAAATAAATTTACATTATGTAGTAAGAAAAAAATGGAGAAAAATTAAAAATTGATTGATTGAAAAATTAAATATTGAATCGATTGCAATATTTTGGAACTTTAAAAAAAAATTTTTAATTTTATAAAAATAATATAACTTGTTTCAAGAAATATTTTAAAGATATTAGATGTATTTATATTTTAATAGACACACACACACATATAATATATATATAATCATAAATCTAAGTGAATAATTCGTAAAAATACCTAATAAAGCCCACCTTCCCTTAAAAAATACTGCCTATAAATAAACATAGGACTTCTTGAAAATTATAACACCAGTTACACTAATTTTTATCCCATGCTCTAAAAGAATGT
Source organism: Argiope trifasciata (assembly GCA_026543055.1). Classification (NCBI taxonomy): domain Eukaryota; kingdom Metazoa; phylum Arthropoda; class Arachnida; order Araneae; family Araneidae; genus Argiope; species Argiope trifasciata. The sequence continues at coordinate 2,943,671 of JAPMOQ010023314.1, forward strand.
ACTAAGCATTATGTTGGGAGTAAATCTAAATAAAAAAATGCATTCAGAATTTGCTAGCAGTGTAAGAATGTTATTTTTGTAATCTTTTTTATGTATGCAACGTAATATTTTTTATTGCAGAATACTTTTATACTTATAGTGCTCTTAAAGAATCTTCATTGTAAAACCAATAAAATAGTAAATTAAATGTTTGTAGTTGAAACATAATTTTTTTATAATTATTTTTGTTTATTTTATTGCATCTTTTCTTTTATTTCATCAAATTTTTTCATACAACAGTATCAAATCAGAGGAAGTGATTGCCCCAAAACTTTGTCTTATACTCTCTAATAAATTTGTAATGCCGGAGAACACCTTGCATAGCAATCATTGCATCCTGGCTCACTATAGTTAAATATATTAACTATTGGCCATGGTGATTTATCATTGGTATGCTATTAATAGTATCCGAATATCGAATGTGTTAGTTAGACACGTTTTTCTCAACTTATTGAAACAAAGATTTGATACAAAATTACAATTCTAGTAACGAAATCCTAAACCAAATTTGATATGTTTAAGTAATTGTGTTTTTACATGTTTTTGAAAGTATAAATTAGCAGATAATCAATTTTTGATCAACATTTGGAAGGAGTCTATACTATAGCAGTTAAATTTATGTACAGAATCTTATCTATTTAGCTCTCTTCATTTTGTAATTATCCTGTTAACTTATATTTAAATAGCCAGGCAGACGAAGTTTCTCTGAACAAATTTTTGAATTTTGAACACATTTTTCTCACTGCGCAGAATTTAACTACGACAAGATGTTTATTTGAGACAAGTATATACAACGAGAAAGGATTCATTATTACTATCATTCTTATTGCGCACATGCTTATTGCAAGGCAAGGTGTTTATTAGAGATAAGAGTATGTAACTACAAATGATTCATTATTACTACCATTCTTAGTGCGTTTATTCGACAAATATCCAGTTCCAACTGGTTTCAGCACCTTAGAATTATTTGAAATATTTTAAATGTATACATGTGTTTTCACCACTCTATACTATAAATCCAATTGTGTATATAGCTCCAAGCGATGAAGGTTAGCAATAACAGTTTAAGCCCGTCAACTCTTTCTAACTAAGGATGAAATCTTCATTTAATCTAAAGCAAAGTTTGTAAGTCATCGATTATATCTTTTTCCTTTATAACCCGCATAGGATACGAGCTTTCTTTATGGAGCCATAGAGACAACAAGAAGAAATAATCATTATTATTATATTCTTATTGCGTAGATGTTTATTACAAAACAAGGCGTTTATTAGAGACAAGTTTATGTAATAACGAATGATTCATTATTATTATTATTATTGAGTAAATGTTCATTTGTCAAACATCCTAATCCATCTAATTTCAGCAATCTAAGTATATACATCTATGTATAGCTAGAAACGATAGGGTTAACAAAAACAGTTTAAGTCAGTCAACTCTTTTAAACAAATTATGAAATACTCATTTAATCCAAAGCAAAATTTGTAAGCCATCGCTTATACCCCTTTCCGATCTGTTTTATTGTATCCAATCGGGTGATGGAGTAGGGCGGGAGTGATGCAACGGGTTGGGGTCGGGGGTCAAGCGGAGGCCTCGTGACGCCCGCCTTGGCGCCGGTCGGTCAAGGGAGGGCCCGCCGGGGCGCGTGGGCGAACCAGGCGCCCCTTGGCTCTCGCTTTCGGCACGACACCTTCGTAGCCAATGTGTTCCGGGTCCAACAACTGGTTAGTGGCCGCTCATCGAATCGCAACTCTTGATACGCAACTTAGCTGCATTTTATTATAGTTCAATTTGTATTTAAATTTGGAGAATATAACATACATAATAATAAACTGATATATTGTATACAAGTATTAGCTAAAATTTTATTACTTTTCTAGCAATCTTCGACAGCCACATTGTTGAATGCATATAAATCCTTTTATATCATCACCACCCTTAATATTATTTTTGTTGTTTCATATCAAAATATTTTTTTTTCAAAAAATAATTATCATTATGCTGACCATATGAGTATTTCCTGAAAAATTTACGTTAAAGAGACATGTTTTTAACAGAGAAAGCTATACATTTAATTGCATTCACATTAAAATATTTATATCACCCTAATTATAAAACGAAAGCGAAAGAAGAAAGTAGTAACCGAAATGAATGTCAAATCGACAATTGGTTTGTGTAAATTTTTTTAACCAATGACCAATATTATTGTTCTTTAAAATTATTAATTAAATATTAATTAAATATGACTCTTACCAATAATAAGTGTTTTATCAAAATATATTTATGCTCCAAATTTTGAGTCATATAATTCACTTATACTATTATATAAGCCTGACATAGTTGTGTTCATTGTACTTCGTATCTCTATATAATTTTCTGACAGAGTCCATAAAATTTAATTTTAAACTAAAGTGGCAATTATTACTTTGCAATTGGCATAAAGACATTTTTTACTGAAACCAATCATGTAATGTACAAAAAAAGTTTGTTGACTTTTTAATAAATTAAAATTTCAAAAAAATTGTTCTAAAATATATATTTTCTTCCCCCAACTCCACCTAATTCCACAGATTTTGGTCAAATGGTCTGGTTTGTTGATAGCCAATACTTAGCATTCATCTTTATTATGACAGAGATTATAGAACTTTTTTTAAAAAAATTCTTGCAGTCTCTCTCGCTTAAAAATTCTCTTATAGCCTGGTACAACTGAAAAGGAATTACATAAAAAATTCTAAAAAGTATCACAGAATCAAAATTTAATGTCTAACAGTTATAGAAAACTTCTAACGAAAGTGTTATGCAATAAAAAAAGCTGATGAATTGCATGTTACTATAGATAGTCCATAAAAATTTATTTTCAATATCAGCAGTTGTAAAGAAAATTGTGTTTTCAGATTTAATATTTCAAAGCTGAAAAACATATTCGTAAATAACTAGTCGAATATCCATCAAGTCAACAAAAAATATTTTAACTATTTTTAAAATCTCATTTTCATAAATTTATCATTGTATATTTTTATTTGCACAGTTAAAAAAAAAGACATATACTAAACTAAAATTTTTCTTCCTTTTATTATAAAGATTTTTATTTGAAGAGTAAAACACTTATTACGTTATTAGTTATTTTAATTGTTGTTTTTCAAAATAAACTTTAAAGCTATTATTTTTCGAAAACATCGAGGTATTACTTAAAAATAGTCCGGTATTTTCGAATAGGATTTTTATTTTTTTAATTTACAAGCGAATTTTTTAATTCATTTTTGTTTTTAAAACCTTCCTTATAATCAAAATAATAATGTCTTCACACAATTCTTAAGGGAAATAAATTCATATGATTCCTTTGTAAGTATCAGAAATTTAAAATTCCATGAATACTCTACAATATTTTGCATTTTTTCAAATGTAAATTACTTTTTTTATTTATCTATACATAAAAGTGGTATAAAACACTACATTATAAAAGTCATTAAGAAAAAATTCCTAAAATCGCAACATTGTATTCTAAAATCCTCATTTCAATCTAATTAAAGATATCATAAAAGAGGGATGAAGGGGCCTTCTTTTAAAGGAGATATTTACTCAGTTATTTTCTGCTAACTTATCATTTGAGAAATCTTTACAGTTCAGATTATTTTTATACCAACTGCTATTTGCTTTCTCGAATATCTAATATAGAGAAAGTACAGTAATGGTCAAAAATTTCGAACTCGAGAATTTGATGAATCTCTACTTTTTAGATCCCCTTGAGTTCGAAAAACGCATTTTAAAAATGTCCGTCAATCTGCCTACGATAGAAAAATAACTTTTAAAAAGCTTTGAGCTAGACTGTTGATATTTTGTATACGATCATCGCACCAAATTTGCAGATTTATATCAAACTCTGAGTAAAATTTATTCAGAAGAAATGCGTCTGAGTGGATGTTTCAATATAAGTTAAAACGATAAGTAGAAATTATTTTAATGTACTTTTATTAAATTAGAAATTTAATCGTTATGAACCCTGAGGTTCGACAACTGCATTTGTTATTTTTTGAGACTCGCAACAAGATTTAATTTCCTTGTTTATTCTAAATTTTTATTAATTTTTTCAACGCGCCAACTAAATCTGTTTTAGTAAATGTTAGATTCTTAAGTGAAAAAGAAAAGCATATTATATATTCAAAACAATAATTACATAGGCCAAAATTCTCTATCCTTTAAATATAAATGATATCGTAAACTATTTAACCCTTTTGCTGACCTCTCCTGTCCACGAAAAGTTTTTTTTCCACCACATTAGAGCAAACAAAAATAAAAACCTGAACAAGTAAATATTAACCAAGCGTTTTAAAAGTTTTAAAAAGTCGGAGACCGCTTGAAACACATTACTGCCGCCCTGCAAATGTTTCACTTAAACGAGGTAGACTCGTTTCGGAAAAAGAGGTTAATTCGGGAAAAAAGAATCTTATTTTTTATAAAATAAATACACCTATCAAATAGAATAGGCAAATAATTTAAAGTAAGAAATTTAATCACTTTATTAAAGTGAAATAACAAATTTATTAGAAATTCAAAATACAGTATATGGTTTTAAAATTAATATAATTAATTACAGGATACAATGCAAAAGTTAAAAGCATTCACATCTAGGGAACTGATTTCAATACCATAGACATATACCTTTAAAATGCAAAATAAATGACTTGGGTTTCGTTTCTCATCATGCTATATCAGAAGTCCTAAATATTAATATATTTATTTGGAAAATATTTATTATATAAAGTGCAAACAGTTTTTAGAATACAGTACGCACGTAGTATCTCATACAAAGTTTGGAATTTCAGTTACGTGCTCTTTATGACATATTAATCAGAAGAAGAATGCAAGAATACCGGATCTACCTCCCTCCGTCGAATTTCGAATATTTTCGATGACCCCACCCCCACATTGTATCATTCGAAATGGAGCATAGTTGATCTTCGCAGTGGGGAGCAAGATCCCAAGCGGTTTTAGCTAATGAACCTCAAAGACGTCCAGGTAAAAGGTGAGGCGGGGGGTATTTCAACTCCAATCATGTTCTCTCAAATGAAAGAAATCGTTGCAGTGTTTTTCTAAGCGTTGTTTACCTTGCTAAATTCATTAAATGGTTTAGATGCTTATTGTTTTTCCTAGTGATTGATAGGAAAAATAACAACGGGAAACAGTAAAGATGATGAAAATATTATTAAAATATTATCCAAATTGAATTTCGAAAATATAAGCTGACTTATGTTTGTATAGATTATTAATCTACCACGACTATGAATTAACGTACAGTTATTTAATAAATATTTATTTTTAGGTATTTGTTTTGTTTAATAATTCAAGAAAATATTCATACATTTTCATTCCTGCCTCAACATGTTATCATCAAGATGATAAAAAGTCAATCAAAATGATATACATATATGATCAACAATAAAATAATAATAGATATTTAAAAGAATAATTATATTATTACTCCCAAAGACAAATATATCTTTGATCTCATTTTAAAATTCTTTACAAAAATTTTATGCTCTGAAAGTTTTATGTAGAGTGAGACGCAAAACCCCAATAAATTACGAAACGACGTGTAAAATTTTAATATATAGTTGTTCAAATATACTACTTTACCAATATATATATATATATATATTTTATACGCATACTTTTTGTTATCTGCTGAAGTAAAGGTTGAGATATTTTGTTCTAGTGAAAGTACGAAGAAAATATTTCCGTTTATGCGATTCATTCGCCAAAACAGATCTGGCTAAAATCCAATCTGGAAAATTAATGTTATAAACTATTTCGCACAGAAAGGTGATAAGTCAATTATTAGTGTAAAGAGGAATATTGACGAATTAAAATCTCATTTAAGGAGTTATAAAGTAATAAGAATCGAGACAGTTCTTACATTGAAAATGGAGGAAATATTTCGAAATAGTGTTTATTCATACTTTTATAAATATTTTTTAAAACCAAATTTTTTCAGTTATCTTCATTTATCTAATTAATAAAAAATAAGTTTTTGAGTATAAATTTTTAAAACACTGTTCACATTTCACAGAAAGAATAAATATTAAAGTATTAATAAGAAAAATATTTTACATCAGTCTTGTATTATTTTCATCAAATGCCTTTATAAATAAAGTCTCCATAAGAGTTCATTCAAACACAGCAAAATAAAATCACTGAATACTTCTTATATCGAAAGTGTTTTTGGATTATGTTGCTTTTTACAGATTTTTCACTGAGAAAAATGGAAAAATAACTGATAGGGAAGTTCTGAATAATGTTATCTAATAATGAGCTGATTCTAACAATGTATGGAAATTACAATTAACAGTTCCTAACAATATTGATCTGCACATAGTTCTTAACAACGAGTAGACTCTAATAATGTGGAACATAATTTTTTATTAACAGAGAACAGGTTTTTAACAAACGGGACTGTTCTCCTTAAAACTTACTCGCAGAATTTGTAATAAATGAATGTATAGTTCTGAAAGAGCCTATTAAAGTGCTATATTTTGTGGATTAATCTGTAGGATGTGATTCTTACGAAAATACCAGAAAATGAATGTGCATTTTTGAATACTTTTCCAACCTATTAAAAAGAATATTTGGCATAATTCCTGTTGTTACAAAATTAAGTGAAAAATTTCAAAAACTTAAATCATAGCATTTTTGAGTTACCAGGAATACATGAAAACAGACCAGCAGACGGTCTACCTCTGACATATTTGGTACCTAAATAAATTTAGTTCATAATTTGATGGGAATCTGTAAATTTGGATTAGAGAACGTATACTAAATTTCATCCGTCTAATTCAAAACGTCTTTTAGTAATCGCGTTTACCGACTTGCAGATAGACATAATTCCGGGAAGATCTGAAATACTAAGATTCATCGAAATTCTCTACATGAATTTTTTTCACGATTATTATATTTTAAATTCTAGAAAATAACCGGTAGTGATCTCTTCATAATTTCTTCGAATACTCTCTAATAAACTTGTCATGCCAGAAAACATTGTACAATGCATTGGCGTTTTAATAATCATGAAATATTAGCCTTTGGCTTCAATTTAGCATTTTCAGTGAATCTTTCGTGTCATCCTTGGCGAATTAATTCCTGGCATGCGTTAATAGTATACAAAAATCGAATTTATTTTTTAGTCACGTTTTTCTAGACCGATTGAAACAAAATAAATTGACGTAGACCTACATTTGTAGTGATAAATTTTCATACCAAATTCGGTATATTTTATTCATTGAGTTTTTGAATTACTGAGTCTGCGTGTTTCTGAAAATACAGACCGACAGATACTCAGCTCGCAATCAGATTTTGACTCAAAATATCATAAGTATTTTCACTGTAGATACTATATTTGTATACCGATTTTTATTTTTCTAGACCTCTTCGTTTTGCCATTACCGTGTCAATTTAACATTTAATTTTTATTCTAACAGCTGGATAGATTGACTATCTCTCAACAGATTTTAAATGAAATTTGATGGAAATCGGAAAATTTAGTTTAAGTATCATATGCCAATTTCAACCGTCTTTCTCAAAGCGTTTTTGAGTTAGCTTTATCACAGACAGACAGACGGGCATTTTTCAAAAATCCTCTTTTCGAAGGTCTAAAACTTGGAGATTCGTTAAAATCTTGAGTCCTAGTTTGTTTTGATAATTACTATACTTTCTCTATACTGCACATACGAGAAAGTAAGAATGGAACATAGAAATTATGTTTATATATAATGGTACACGTTTCAATATCTGCTTCTAATGCAGATATTGTGGCCTAGTGGTGCATACCAAACACCAAGAAAATGAGATTTCTTAGTACATGAACTTTACGCTAATATGAAATGAGCAGTATATTTCTAATGTATAAATTGATTCGAGAAAAACAAGTTTTGTGAGATATTGTCTCGTGATAATTATTTGAAATAGAAACCACTGCCTCTTAGAAATCTCAACAGTTATAAACGGTTTTAATGAACGCCATCTGAACTCAGCTTCACCTGTTCATCCTCGTAGATCCCAGCATGGATTGCCTCCTTCATTTAATCTGCAATCCTAATGTCACTGACACTTCATAATGAGATGGGCAAAAGTTCCGGCTGTAAAAAGGGGAAGGACGGGTCGTGGGGTCGGCTAACCTTTCCACACGGTGCCAAGGCTGTTCAAGGATCCTCTCTAGGTGTCTTCCGCCGGTGTATCCTCTTTATTCCAGAGGATGGGCGCTCGCTTAGGTGGATGGCTGGACGTGAATACTCAATGAGTGGTGTCTGTGATTAACGGATATAGAATGGGATGTACAGCAGACATGGAACTCGACGATTTGTTGCAGATTTGAGGTGGTGGCGCGATTTTAAGGCGCCTGTCAAGAAGAATTTCAAATGCCTTGAAAGGTTTAAATGATTCCATTCGTAAATTATATAATGATGAATCTTTCGACACACTGATTTCTGTAAAACAGTTTTGTCCTTTTTATTCCAAGGTAATCTATGGACAAAGGATGGTCCTTCAGGAACTGTGACTCATGGCTATTCATTCTCAGAATGCAGGATAGGGAGAGTTCCTTCCTTTTCTATCTTTTTATTTTCTGGTCAAGGTGTGTACCGAATTGCAATTGGTCAGTTGAGTCATGTTTTCATTGAAAAACCTTACACGATTTCTTTTCAAAATACTCAAAACACACTTGTAGGAAATTATGAAATTCTTGATTAAGTCATCTTACTTACTGAAAGCAAATATTTGTATATAAATGAATCATTTTCGTCAAATTAAGTCTAAAATATTCAGCTCTTTTTCCGACCTTTGAAATTCAATTTGTCTTTGATTACTTCCTTCAAGTACCATCGCCCGTAACTAAATAAATCAGATAAGATGAGAATAGGCAATCATGAGTTAGCGTTATTTTAAATATCTGGTGCAAAGTTAGCTCAGCTCCCAAGTTTTCTATTACCATCTCGTGCTCAAAGAAAAAGTGTGATAATCGTCACAAAATTTGAACTCGGGAATTCGATGAATCATCACGTTTTAGACTTCCATAAGTTCAAAGGACATATTTTTATAAACAGTCCATTTGTCTATATGTTGTAAAGGTAACTCCAAAACGCTTTCAGATAGATGGTTAAAATTTGGTATACGACCTTTACATTTGTAGATTTATATCAAATTTTGAGACAAATCTATTCATTGGAAATCTATCTGTCCGGTGATTCGAATAAAAGTTAACAAAACAGTACGAAACAAAGAAAGTTAGGTAGATAAAATTTGGTACATATATTTAATATCTATAGTATAGAAATCTATCAAATTTTAAGCGAAATCCAACAAAATGTTGACTTTGTTGTTCTGTCCTTTCAGAAATTTGTAAACGCAATAATTTAACTATATCAAATTTAATATGAGATTTTGCAATTTAGAGTGCATATTTGGCCAAAGTTTTGAGTCAAATAGTTAAGTAAACCAGTCTAAAATATAAATCTGATTTTCATATATTGTTTCATTTATATTATTTCCAGGATTTAATCGCCCAAATAACTCACCATGGATATGATATGATATGATAGATTCAGTAAAAATTCTAAATTCAGTACAAAGATTAATATTTCGTAGCTGCCATGGAAGGTATTCGCAGTGATAACATTTTTGTTACAGGATAAGGGAAAACGCTTTGAAAGACCACTCCCAATGGTTGTTTTATAGATAAAGCAACAATACATCAAATTCTATGTTACACATCATTAATATATTTTGCACAGAATTTCAATCATTGACTATTGTGGTATGTTTACCATTAAAACAATTTGAATTCAATGACTATCCAATGTTTTATTTAATCCTGTAGTATCTCATTAGTTTCAGATAAAACTAAGTAGAAGGTGCTTCTTAGAGGTTAAAATAAATACAGCTAATAATAAAAGCCTCTTTTTTTACTATTCTCATGTTTTTAAATCGAGCAATAAGATTTAAATGATCTATGAAAGTCTAAATGCTTTATCATTTCTCAAAATTTATTCGAAATACAATATCTTTAAAAAAAAGTTTGCATGTATTAAATGACAAAGTACGCTCAATACATTAAGATGCAAGGCTATTTTGGTGTTATTTCATACAAGCCCAAAATATCCATTTCTTTGATTTTCTGATTATCAGACTTCGATTTAAAGGTTGCTTGCATTTAGGCGCATTATTTTATAATTTCTGAATTAATATTTATTGAGTGAATATCATTTTAAATATATATTATCAATAAAAAATAATTATCACAATCTTAACAAAAATTTGACTGTCAATCAATAGTGCCTGATGTGGCCTGAAAGAAAAATACAAAATTAGTGTTGGCGCAGTCTGAAATTCTGTGTAAGTCGCTGGGACTGACATGACGTTTATTGTGTTCAGGAAGAAGTGGGGAGCTATGGGGAGGGTGCAGAGAACAGAATAGGAAATAACCAATCTACTCGAATATCCAGATACATTTCATGAAAAACAAGGCAGATATAGCCATAAATATGGTTCTAGGTATAAAACAGGATTATACATCATGCCACAAGGCCAGTACAAGCCCTTGCTTATAGCTTTATACAGTGATACAATTTGCTGCTATAAATAATTCTATTAACTATTATTTGAACTGAAACAACTTTAGATCCTCAGGACCAGTTTGCATAAGATAAAAGTAAATCCTAACATATAATGATTTTGTTGCGTTTACAGAATTAATAATTTAATCGGGTATTTCTCTTGTACTTATCATTTTACCATTCAGTAACTTCGTTTAAAAGCTGCAATTGATTTTAGTATTCGAATAATGTCTAGATTTAAAACTAACTACATTGGAACTACTGTGAGAGGAATTTATAATTTTGGACCTCGATCAGATAAAGTAGAGGTTAAATGATGCGGAAGTTTCGAAAACACGATCCCCATTTTCTAAACCTGAACCGTACCAAATTAAGGATATTTGATTGATAGTAACGATTTGACTACATTCGAAACTTACATGCAGTGTATCTTCCTGTCCTAAATCATCGAACTATTAATTTTTAAAACCAATGAACTTCAGCATTCATCCTAATTAATCTCAAGTAGTTTAGAATTATAGCATGAAAACTCTGACACATTTTCGAAAAATCCCTTTAAAAATTATGTTTGCTTTAAGCTAGAAAAAGAATGAGTTATAGCATGAATCCAGTAAATAGCTATAAACGATTTTGATTCTTGTGCTCTAATTTATATGTCGGTAAGTTCATTCGAGTTCCTACTCGAAAATGAGTTTTTACAAATAGATTGTTTATTGTTGCCAAATAATTAAGCAAGTTCATCCTGCTTTTGATTAGGCATAAGGGTTATATGTCGATGGAAAAAAATCGGCTTTATTAAATACAAAAGTATCGGGTACAATCGAATATCGCATACATGAAAATTAGACATCAAACCAACCATAAATTTCACCTGCTATTCAGAATGAAACAGAAACTGAAGTATTGATTAAATAAACAAAAGATAATTGGGTGCATGTATTATTCATGTTGATTCTTAACCTTACCAAAGAGTGCGTTTTGATTTTTCTTTCTTTTTTTTATATTCCATAACCCTTTACACCCTCTCCTCTTACCTAAAAAAAGTACATATTATGACTAGTATGTATCTCAATAGCATGACATTTATACTGTATTTTTTATATTTTTTCCTATAGTTTTTAATATCAAATTGCAAATACGTGTATATATTTTCTGGAATGAACTAAAACTTGACAAAATCTGCCAAGGGTAGGAATTAAACGATTTATTTGTTGACTTTCCCATTTATTTTAAATATTAGATCTTGTAAAATATGAAGTTCAGCAGCAAGCAGTGGCCCATCGATTTCATAATTACATATAATGGCTGCTGTAATGCGAATACGTACCTAAATGGTACCAAGTGAAATGAAATAAGTTATTTTATCTTAATTCAATAACTTTATAATGAAAGTAATATTTGAAAATTTTGTGCGATAACCCAAACACGGTTACATACATGTGGAGTAAATCTGAAATTGGTAACACTGATTTCGACACACGAGTCTACGGTAATCAGAAGAGTTTTCCACATGGCAATATCAACACCCAAATGGCCTCGGCAAAGTTTTGAAGAATTAAGTAAGAAAAACAAGAAAAATCCGTCTCTGATAATAAAACCAAGCAGGAAATGCAGTACAACTAGCAAACACACGTAACTGTAAACGGTAAGTTTAAAACGGATCTTTGAAGATCCGGGATTATGTTGGGTAATTGAATAAATAAATAACCTGAAAGAATTACTGTTTGACAAAAAAAGGCACCTTAAGTTAGTCTTTAAAAGCGCCTAACCTTCTCTTCTGACGTTTCGCATATAATTAGGCTGCTGGTTACTCTATACGCGTCTACAGCCGGATCTTATAAAATCTGAAAAGATAGCACTAGAGGTCAACTGGGTTTTACAGAAATAATTACAAGATTAGAGAGTTTCAATAAAAATGGAAATAAAACCCGCGCTTTCACTCGCACGTAATGAAAGTTCTTGATGAGATTTTATTTATAAACTTTTGACTGGTCGTATGCAAGTTCTGAAATTTATTAATGGTCAGCAATGCTCACATATATCAAGTAGTGTTTTATGAGGCAAAGGTGAAGCAAGCATCATTTATTTCACCACTCAAAGATGAAATAAAATATAAATTATTTTGCAAAGGATAATTCACGCCTTTTTTAGCATCACTTTCCTAATTAGGAAAACATTTCTTTAAGTTTGAAGTTAATTTGCTTTAACTGTTAGCCATTTAACTGTTTTTGACGAGTATACTTGTCCTGGAAAAAGTACAGCATTTTGCATTATGACGAGTTTATTCATCAGGAATAAATATAGCTAAATTTATGCGACATATTTTAAATACGCATTTTCCGAAGAGGTCTAAATAGTTAATTGGTTAAATAATATTTTTTTGAAAACAAAATCTTAATTCTAATAATTGAAGAACTACATTAATGATATTTAAAAATCAATTATGGTGTATTACTAAGATTTATAAAGATTTGCAAATATAATTTTCATTTGAACAAAATTCATTCCCCCAAACAATTAGTGGAAAATTCAAAAACAAATGAATACACACCTTAGTATCTCAGTATAATTGATGAGTGTACATATATATAAATATTGAAATGTTTAATTAACTCTTTACTACACAAGTCTTCAAATGCAAGCTGGGCCTACCATATTAAACAGAAATTCTGTACAATTTATTATTGATGAGTGCATATATAAATCGATGTATGCACTCATACATCGCACTGTCGGTGAGTGCATACCTAAATTTATAAACATGCAAAATTTCTTTAAACCATGAATAATTAATTTTTTATATTAGAATTGTTAAAATAAATAATAGGAAATTCAAAAGTAAATATATGCATTTCTTAGAACCTCAGTATTATTGAGTGCATATATATATATATACACTGAAATATTAAATAAACCATTTATATCACAAAATTTCACATGCTAGAAATGCGTACCATGCTAGACGGGAAAGATTTACGATTTATTATCTAATCGATGAGTGCTACATAAATACATAAATTTGGAAACATTCTTTAAATAAAGATTAATTCATTTTTTATATTATCATAATCGGGAAGCAAAACTGATTTTTATTAGAAGATAAATTTGCAATAAAACTTAAGATTATTTAAAATTTTAAGTGAGATCAGAGATCTGTAATACAGCAAGTTGATAAGTGTGTTTGAACATATATAAGACATCTAAAATACTAGAGCTGAAACTCTATCGTAGTTTTCATTCTAACCCTTTGCACTCGGAAAGTAATTCAATGTACATTTACTCACTTCAGCATGAACTTCTTCAGAATTCGAAAAAATAAATATGCGTAATTGCTTTAAATTTATATTTTCCCGAATTATACTCCACATCTTCTTACCATTTTGTAAGTATTTTTAAGAATTAAAATTAAAACAAACAAATAAAATGTCAAAATGATGCACCGTCTTGCATAGGGAATGATAGTCACCATCCGAGAGCAAAGAAAATTTCTGAAGGAATTCATGATACAAAACTCGATACAAAATGAGACGAAATGAAACAAATATTTCAAACCAATAAGTGGATGGGCATAGGTAATTCTATGTAATAAAATAAAGCATCAATATTTTTGTAAAACGTCCGCATGTGAAACAGCATATTTCCGTCTCGTGGAAAAAAAACCCTTCTTTGATATCAACATCACTCATTTCAATTAAGTTTTTTCAAAGAATTTTTTTACAAAATAGCATCATCTTAATAGATGCATCTATTTATAAGCATCTTAAGACGGCGAATAGTCAACTCACATGTAGTATGCATCACTCTCAAGCAGCAAGCATGCAAATTTGTGACATTTAATTTAATTTTAGAATCTTTCGAACATTAGATAAGAATAAAAAGAACATGAGTCACAAAGTATAGGTAAAAGTAAGATGATTTCTTCCATAATATATAATGTTGGGAATAAGATGTTTTAAAGATAAATTGATAACGTCACAAATTGACTAGAAAGATGCAAGACTTATCGCCCAATAATTTGTAAAACAAACGCGAATTCTATTTCTTTGCTAGAATTGCCTTTTTAATTGGAAGCCTAGAATTCTGCTTAGCCATAATGTAGAAAGCAAGAAATCTTGAAGCATAATTTAGATTGATAACGATGATCATTTGTATATACATAATTGTAACAAAATAATCTCTGAATCTCGGTTACAATACTATTATAGTAGAAAAAATATTTCCGAATAGATAAATTTACATTCTGACAAATTTTAGATTAGAAGCAAGGCACTCATAATGAAGCAAAATTCCTGATTAGAGAGTAAGATACATAAATATATAACATAGCATAGGTAAAAATGCTACTGAGTAATCTTTTCCTGTTAAATTATCATGCATGGGACATATGAACAGACGATAATATCGATAGTTATCATCAAAAAGGATAATTTGTATTCCTTAACTGAACTTCCGTGGTTAGATGTTGAAAAGTAAAAATTAAATTGTGGATTAAATCTACAAATACAAAGTCATAAAAACATTGCTTGACTGAAATTTTAACACCGAATCCTGTCAATGACACGTATATATGCTATAATTGTCTTTTACTTCTATATTAGTCGTCTCTAGCTAATCAACTGACTCACTAGAATATCGAATATGTTTCGTTCTTGCTGAATCATTGAGATATTTTTATTTCCACCGTTCAACCAAATTGCTGCTTTTAAAATAGTGCTATTTCTGTCTTACTCCTACATATGTTCTAATCGTTGCGTAAATGAACAGTTTTAATGAAGACAGGTCTTCTGACAAAACATCGCTTTTAAAAATTTAATATTAACGGTAATAAAACGTAATAAATACAATTAACTCAAATGAAAAAGGTAAAACGGATCATTTATCAACAAAATTTCTAGATAGAGTAACTTTACTTTTTTACTGGTCTTGTAAACCACACAGATATGCTTTCATTCTAATTCCTTAATTTTTGTATAAAGTTATTTATGTAGATTAACAGAAGTTACGACAAATTTGTCAATAAGACGAAAATTTATATCAGTTCCTTATATCTCACAAAAAATAGGTCTTGATTTGAAATCTAATTATTAATTAAAAAATTTATTTAGTGATCAAAAGGAGTTTATACTAAAGGAGGAAAAATATTTTGATTTAATATGACTAATTAAAATGATCTTTTAAAGGGTTAAACAATGGAAGAAAAATCAAGAGATTAAATATTCGCTTAAGTAATGCATACTGTTTCAAATCTCTAGACAAAATTGAAACCTATTGATGGAAATTCGGCTAAAATATATTTTTAATTGAAAATCGATTAAGTTGATACAATTAAAAAGACAACACTTTACATTATTCAAACGGTATAAAATGTATTTCTATGCCATTGTATTTTCCGAAGTCATGGCTGAGAAATGCCAAAATTTTGCATAATTTTAATTAACCTTCAGATACATTTGACGCATCAGAACGTAATGCATTTTTTGAATTTATGTTTCAATTTTTTGTAATATTAAATACCTTTATCTCAGTATCATTAATAATATAAAATAAATTATTTTTGCATAAAATCTTTTACTTTTAAATGTCCAAAAAATTGTGCTTCAAATGCCAAAAAAGACGAAAACGCATACCCAAAGAGTTATATTAAACTCGAAAAAATTAGCTCCGAGGAATGTATATTTCTACCTTATAGTATATAAGGCCAAATTAGATATCAAATGACCTTCAGAATATAGTTTCGAATTAATTATTAGTAGATATGGAGGAAGAACATCATTGTTCAATATAATTTTCAGTAGAATTAGTTCACAATGAACTGTTGTAAAGGTGGCACAAATACGAGATCAGGTTTTTCTTTAAAAAGATTAATTAACAATAAAAGAAAATATAGTTCACTTTGAAAGAAAAGTAAAGAAAACAATAATTATGCATATTACTCCAACATACTTTGTCAACTCCAAACAATGGCGATCTCATGCTAGTTTCAATTCCACAACTGCACCTTTCATAAAAATTCCTTTAGTCTCAGTTGTTGCCAGTCGGCGTGTGAAATTCTTCCAGATCGGGTTCGAATCACTTGAGATCATAGCTGGTAAAAATTGAAAAACATACTCAGAGACACTATGCACCTCGGATGCGAAATAAATAACACGTTGGCTGCCACTAACGCGCCTGTGAGTTAAAGATCATACGTAATTGTACCAAATCATCTATCCTATTAGATGACACCTTCTCTATTAAAGTTAGACCAAAGAAGGGGTCTCTTATTAAATAGATTGCCCGAATATCATGCATGAGTTGTGGCCTTGAACGTGTTAATTTTTTTTTTCAAAATATCCGATAGAAATAAAGGTTTTCAGTTTTTCTTGGATATTTTCTCTTTAATTTGCAACTAAAAATAAAAAAGAATGTGTAAGAGTGTTTTTATTGACGATCTGCTGAGTAAATTATTGGAAAGTGATTCGAATTATCAAACTTGACACAAATATACTTTGAAAAATTGAAATGTGTAATAATAAAGATAAATGTTTACGAGCGTCGCCGATTTAAAATGTTTACTCAATTTTGGTACATTTCAGAACTATCTTAATATTTCTTTCATCGAATACGAAATATAAATAATTTTAAAAGAGGGTTCAGACGTTGCCTCTCTGCTGTTGTCCCGGCATTGTCCTCGTGTGAACTCTTGAGACAACGCGGACAACGTTTGTCCCGACGGGACTATCATTTGTCATTGTCCCGTTGTAGGCATGTGATTTTCCGGAAGTAGTGATCCTCTATTGCGGACAATAATAAGCCTCGTCTGAACCCAAAAAATTCAAACTCGAGATTTTGGGGAATCTTCAAGTTTTAGAGTTCTCCGAGTTTCAAATATATACTTTTGACATTACGTCTCTCTTTCTGTTCGTCTGTGAAAAAAGAAACTCAAAAATACGTTGAGTTAGTTGTAATGATAAAATTTTGTATGCAATCGTTGTACCAACTTGTAGATTCGTATCAAATTCAGATTAAGCTTGTTAGTCTGTCTAATTGTCCGAATATAAATTCACAAGATAACTATAAAACGAAGAGAGCCAGATAGATAAAATTCTATACACAGATTAAATTCTGTAGCAAAAACACCTATCAAATTTTGAGCCAACTCTAACAAGGGATTGCGCTTTTCTCTCAGGTTTTCGCCATAGTTTCAACAATCGATCACATTATTGCCCTGAGATTCAAATCGCTTTCATTGTTTCATCAAATAATTTATTCTTCGATTTTCTCCTCTAGTTAAATCTTAGAAAGAATAGATTTTATTTACAAGGCAAAAAAAAATTGCTGTTCTCTGGGATTATAACGTTTACTATTATTGCCAAAAGGAAACTTCTATTCATATTCAAAAATCGCCAATCCTTTGGTGCATTTCGCAAAAATTCGCGAATTTACACGAGCTTACAGGTCGACAGGATAATTTCAAAGCATCGAAGTTGCAATATCAAGGAATTTAGAAACTCGATGAAGTGGACAGACATGGTTTTAATGTCATGGGATGATAATAATTATTTAATGGATGCAATTTCTATTTGAAAAATTCTTATACACAATGAATTTAAATTCATAAGGCAACGTAGCTTTAATGCCAGCAAATTTGACGGAATCATACATCATGAAATTATATTTAAATATTTTAAATGAAATAAATTATAAATTATATCCATAGTGAACCATATGATGGCCGAGAATGGCTAGTTTAGAATGAAGTATCATAATTAGAATATACAAGCCAAATTTCGGATGTAAAGATATGTTTCTAAAAACTTTAATTTTTGATCATACAAAGACGATTAAACTAAATAGCAATTAATTTTCATATATATTTTAATTGCTTTTACCAATTAATAATTTGGTCTTTTATGTCAATTAATTCTGTCCCTACTTCAAAAATCAAAGCTGCAAATTTTGAAGCTACATATAACTAAATTTTCAGCCTTTCATCCCCTTCAGTGGGTCGATAAATTTAGGATCAAGCCAACTTGGGAACTAAACACTGGGAGTTCTGCATTAGGCTGACCACCTAACCGGGACATATGCCTTGCACGCCAGAGCCCTCGGTCAAGAAAACAGATATGGATACCGTAGACCGTAGGCTGCCGTGTCACTGAGTTTAGTTTAGTTTATTATAACTAAATTAATGCTAATAATAACCTTTTGATTTTCTAATTTATTTAACTTCTTAACTAGATGACACATCCTAATTTTTGTAACATCTTTTTGGTTATTTTAATTCCTATAATGATGTAATTGACATTTGAAATATTGATACTTTCTTGGACGATTTTTACTTTTTAAATTACTTGATACTTTCATTTTAATTGCAGATTTAAAATTTAAAATTCAACTATTTGATGCTCGAATTAGACAAACTATTTTATGCGAAGGTTTTTTTAAGAGGTCCGAGCATACTTACTGTCGATGGGAGCAATTAACAAAATAATATATTGACTTATAATACCTGATATATATTGTTCTTCCTCTTAGAATAACATATTATTCCAAAGCAGATTCTTTTTTTTCGGTTTCGCCTCAAAATATTTTTCAAAAATTAATGTCTGAAAAATATATGAAATATCTCTTAAAAAGACATTCCTGCTTTTATCGGTCGAATGACTCTGTCGAACTTCTAATAAATGCCTATCTAATTGTACTTTATACCTTCTATCAAAGACATAAAAACATATAAATAAAAATTTGGCAACAATAATTGTCAATCAATTTTTTGCATCTCCAGGCAGTAACTTTAGATTTAGAGAAGAAAATTACGGCAAGATATCAGCTTCTATAAAACAAAGAAATTGTTTTTTCAAAGGAGCATCAGATTTTACCAACAATAGACAAAAATGTTCTGGGTGTTTTTCCTCTGGCTAAAAACGTGTTTCATCGAAATTTCCCAATTATTCCCCATGAAATGTTTGAAAGCAAGTTTTCTGCCCTACAGCTATGGATTTTTTTAATAGGCCATTGAATCTGAACTTTTTCCGGCATTTTTATGGCAAGCTTTGTTGGGAACGTGAAAAAGGTTTCGATCTGTACAGCAATGTACGTGTCGCAAAACCTCAAAGGAGTTTGACAATAATTGTCACTTTGATGAAAATACGAAGAAGGATGTGCAATAAACAAACTAATTGGAAAAATATATCAAAACAATCTTTGACTTTCTTGACAGTATAATGTGTGGTATATTTTTGTTGTTTTAACCCTTTGCACTCGGAAAAGAATTCGATGCATAATTATTCAATTAATAACAAGGGCTTGTTTATTGCTCCGAAAAATAAATATATATAATTGATTTAAGATGAATTTCCCTGAAAAATTAATCTACGTCTTTTTAAAATTCAACAAGTATTTTAATAATCAAAATTAAAAAATCGATAAATAAAACGTCAATATAACACAACATTTTGAATGATTACTGAGAGGATACATCCCAGAGCAAAAGGTTAATATAATAAAGAGCCCCAAAGAAGAAGAAAAAAATGAATAATGTTAGTCATTCATTAATAACGATTCAATTTGTATATCATAAAATTTTTTACGGCATTTAAGCTATAAAGTCATGAACATAATATTCTAATATCTATTCATATTTCAATCAAAAGCTTTAATTGTTGTAATTTAGTGCTTTGATTGCCTTTATTAAAACACCATTTAGAAATATACGATGCTTTTAATTTTTCTTCAAAATTGATATCATTTAATTATTATAACTTTAATTTCTAAAGTTATTTAACTGTTCAATATGATTTACTGAATTATTTTTGTAATGTCTTTAATCAATTATTATATTGCCTTAAATCAATTATTATATTGACCAAATCTTTGATTTAAATTATCGCTTTAAATATGAAGCTAACGTAATGTTCGTATCATTAATATCTTGAGTTCGGATTTTCTTTAAGGATTTTAACATTTGTAGCAGATTTAATTTAAGGGAATAGTGTATAAAAGTTAAGATAGTGCCATGACAATGAAGTGAAAATGTAAAAATAATTGAGACTGGGGATGTTAATAAATGTTTTCAGTAATATTAATATTTTCGGGAATTATAATGGTGAAAACCCTAATAAAGCTCTTGTTCTTAACAAGGAATGAAATCAATATACAGTTTTTTTCAACATTTATCAAAAATGTTAATGAAAGCAGAGTTTCAACAAGAACGAACTAATAATTTCTTTTATTTTCGTTTGAGAACGCCTATCAAATATTTAACAAGTTTATAAAAAACACATCTGATAAAATTGATGAGTTCTAGTGAAGATTTAGGTGCCCCTTCGATTGACGCCAAATTTCAGCGATGAAGCATTATTTCTGGTTTCCATAACGTTTTGTTTTCAATGACGATACTGTTGGGTTACTGATTGAAAATTCTTAATGGCGACGGCCTAGACGTAAAAAAAATCGCCAAAAAATCAAATAGCACCCAACCGTAAACTTTTACCAATTAGTTATATCTCATTGAAAAGAATTCACTACAAATAAGAGCTCAAAGAATAAGACTAACCAGCTGGAGTGGTCTCTCCAAACCTTTCTTTTGTAATGCCAAGGAATATCTTGCATGGATGTATAATAGTTTAGAAATATTAACTTTTGGCATGTATTTCGCATTTTTACTAAATTTATCGTGTCATCCTTGGCGAGAAACTTCGCATTTAATCTCTGGCATGCTTTAATATTATCTGAAACTTGAATTTTTGTTTTAGACATCTTTTTTTTAATAGATTGAAACAAAAATTTGACACAAAACCTCACACCGAACTCGATTTGTTTAAGAAATTACTTTTTTAAGTTTCTTCATTTACATGTTTCTGAAATCATAGACCCACAGACAATAAAACCTTAGTTGGATTTGTCTCAAAATTTAACAGGTAATCACATTATAAATATTAAATCAGTATAACGAACTATCTAGTTGTCTTCCTTTTTTTAATCATCATTTTTATATTCGAACAGACGGACTTCCTCCAAATCGATTTAGCTCAAAAGTTGATAGAAACCTCAAATTCGATATAAAGATCGTATACCAAATTTCATCTGTCTAGCTAAGAGGCTATTTGAGTTATATCTGCCACAGACAGACAAATGGATACTGTCCAAAACTGCGTTTTTCAACTCAAGAAGCTCAAAAACCTGAGTATACTTCAAAATCTATAATTCGAATTTCTAATGACTACAATACACTCCCGAGTATTTGGTCTAATGTGACGGAATGCAGGCTGGATCACAAAACAGCCAGATAAGTCAGAGTTTTGTGAACTCATTTCTTCATGCTCACTAATAAGAGAAGATAAACTTTTTATACCAAAACCTCACTTTTATTATACATAATTTCTCACTCCCTATTAAGTACCAAACCCTCAAGCTACATCGAATGTGAACGCGACCCAATGAATCATAGAAGCAGTCACTCATATCGTGTCATTAAAATAGAAAGTTTTATACTGGTAATTTATATACTGCATTACACGTTTCCAGAATTTATTAGAGAAAAAGCAAGTTAAGCGATGTAAACTGTTCACATGTTAACATACATTTTTAATGCCTAAATTAAATGCATGAAACATAAACAAAGCATTATTATAAACCGTAGGTCTAATTCATAAAAAAACCGACTCACACATATTATTTTTCATTGATAAATAATTGCACAGAATACTTTAAGTACTGTGCAATTATAATGAGGCACAGCGGCAATAATTAAGGTCACCCTGACGAAACAATAAACAATGAGCTGAATGTTACTCTTTTCCACAGGACGCGTAGGAGGTTCTTAGCAGTTGTCCACTTCCAATGTTTGTAACTGTTTCCAATTTAAACGCCTTGTCTTCCTTTTTTAATAACGGTGAAAGAAAACTAGCCGAATACTTCGAAAGCTGTATATTCAGGAGGGCACTGTACAATATCTTCTTTGTACTGCGCATTCGAGGAAGTAATAAATAGAAAGTTTACATTAATGTGTCAGTTTGATGCATAAAACACGTATTGGGTCCGTATTTTTCTTACTCATATGCATGCTGATGCTAGGTTTTTATGAATTCTGTAACATTTGATATAACAGGTACGTAAAATGTTTACTTTCGTCAAGAAATTAGTCATTCACTACATAAGAAAAAACAATACAATGCTCTCAGCTACAATAAATAAATAAAATAATAACTAAAGCGAATAACTTCACTGATTTATTTATTTTCATTTCTGTCATAACATCTCTAAATGTTGCCAGGAGCTTTGCACCAGAAAGAAAAGAAATTAAATCAAGAAAACATCTCAATTAGTTTACGGAAATTCAAAAGACTGTTCCGCGAACTTGCGCAAAATTTCTTTTAGCTAGACTTAAATCCATTTCGTTGGAATGATATTAACACTAGCTTTTCTTCTAATTAGCACTAATTTCATGACGCAATTAAGAAGAAGAATTGCGACTGGCCCCATTCTAGTTTTCTCTTGACCGTAAGGGATCAGCCATCAGTCATTGTGACAAGTAACACAAAGGGATATGAAGACCTTTTCACAAATTACTCAAAACCATTAAGGCACGTCGTGATCCGTTTAATTGGACACAAATGTGGCGTGAAAAGCGGTGTCATTTAAATGGAAATCGGATGGGGGCATCCGTCAAAATCAACTTTTCAAAGAATTTACTTTCTGAAATCACGTTCAAAGATTTGTAGAGAGTGTTGACCTGTTCTCTCTTGAGGTCGGTGACTACAGGGAAAAGTACATTTTTTAACGAAAATGTGACTTTGATAGTTGAATGGTGTTCTTAATAAAAATCATTTGAATTCTAAGTTCATTCTTGGGTTCTATCATTTGAATTCTTTTATTTTTGGGTTCTATCATTTGAATTCTAAGTTCATTTACACTGATTTTTATCTTTGTATTTAGGAACGTTTTAATTCTATTTTGCATATTTAAAAGTTATTTTCACAAATTCTATATTTTGGTAGACTTATCTGATGATAAGCTTCAAATTAAAATACAAAGCCTATTTTTTTTCGAATTTGGTGTAATAATTTCCCAATGTGTTCCATGGCTCCTGAATTAGAGAATAAGTAATCTATTTATTTTAACCAAATTAGTAATAAAAATTAAATTAAATGGAACTAAAAAAAAGGGAATTGATTTTGTACAACAATATCTTTCATTATTTTGGTAACCTGATACAGATTTACAATATGGGGAGATATTAAAAACTTTTTAGCTTTCTATCGCTGCTTATAAAAAATTAGAAGTTATTAAGTTAAATTAGAAGTAATAAAATATAGGTAAACGAATCAATATTAAAGCATTGTGATGCTATAACATTTCGCACAAGAGTTCCGAAACTTCTTGAGATGTTCAATATCTATTTAAATGATGAAATACGCCAGAGAATTTGTTGCATTTTCCTTAGTATATTATTTACTAAAAGATTTAAAAAATCAATTTTATGTCAATTTATATCATAAGCTGATTGCTATTTGTAGACAGATATCATTTGGGGTGTGGTTTTGTTCCCTGAAATGTAATTCAAAGAAATGATATTCATTTCTTTGAATTATCCTTTTATTTATCAAAACGACAAAAAATATCATATATCAAGTTAAAATAACGTAGTCATTCAAAACATTTATGAAATCTCTGACAAAGTAATGCTTTTAAATTATGAGTATTCTAAAATAGCGGAAAATATTATTATCCATCTCTCCAGAGGGGAAAATCGACCTTGTAGAATGACATTTATGAAAAACTTTATTACCTACTTTACCAAAATTGTATTTCATGTCCTTTCATCTCTCTCCTGAATTAATCTTTATTTGTAATCTGGCATTGAAATACGAAAAATATGATTTGGTTTGAAGATATCAAATTATTTTTTATCATGTGAAACACATGTTCCTATTTTCGTTGGGAGGTTTTGAATAATTAAAGGCAACATAAAATTGAAGTTTGAAATTCCGTAGGCAATGAATAAAGCATGAATGCCAATATTCATCAACATCTTTTAATAGCATAATTTTTTGTCTGCTTTTACCAATATTACATCATTATTATGTATGCTTCTTTGAAAGCCGATGCATTTTTAAAAGGTCGAACTATGACAACATAGTTGTTATTTTAATAGAATGCAATTTTTTT
This sequence comes from Argiope trifasciata, assembly GCA_026543055.1. Classification (NCBI taxonomy): domain Eukaryota; kingdom Metazoa; phylum Arthropoda; class Arachnida; order Araneae; family Araneidae; genus Argiope; species Argiope trifasciata. The sequence goes on from JAPMOQ010023314.1 coordinate 2,968,460, forward strand.
TCGGTGGAAATTAATTTTTTAATATGTTAAAAAAACTTTGCTCGCGTTTAGTAACAGTTTTGATAAAAAAATATTTTCTCACTCCCCTCCCCCCCCCTCAGAAAGAAATATCTCCTCATTCATTTTTAAGAGGGAAACATTGAATGAATTAAAGGTTAATCCACTGTGAAACTGTTTTATGACCTCATAAATTAGACAATAGCAGTTTGCGTTTACAAACATATTGTTTCTATAAAAATTCTACATAAATTAATAAGTTTAAGAACTTATTAGTAAATAGCTTAACATTTGGAAATAGCATACTGTGTGTTTGTGTGTTTATGCCATTTAAAATATTCTTTTATAGAAATACCAATCTAACAATGAAGCAAATTTTTGCTGAATTTTAGCAATTTTTGAAACTAATAGCTCAATTTCCAACAAAATATTACATTGTTACGCTGAAATTCAAACTTTTAACCAAATAATTAATTACCATATTCTTTTCCATTGTTGAAAACTAAAAAGGAAATATTCTGTTTAAAATTCATGTTGTTTACTAAATAAATAACAAGCTATTGTGTGCGGTCTAACCATAACTTTCTTACTAATAATATTTACTGTAAGATATCATTTACTTTGCACACTAATGGAAATTGCCTCCTTCAAATTTTTCCGTTTACTCCCCAACATAAGTCTAAGCTCTCCCGCCCCTGCATTGTGGATATGTGGCGAAGCAACGAAATTTTCGCTTAGCATTAGTGAATAATACTTACGAAATACTGATCTGCAGCATACATTTGGCACTTTTATTAAATCCATTACATGATGTTTGGTGTTAATTTCTGGTATTTGACAATAGCATCTGAAAATCAAATTTATGTTTCAGGCATGTTATTTCAAACCAGTTTTAATCAAAATTTGATACAGATTAACGATTGTAGTCACAAATCACATACTAAATTTCATTTATTTAAGTCATTGCATTTTGAGTCACATACTTGTAAAAGTATAAATCGATTGAAAATCAACCTCTTGACAAGTTCAGCTTCAAATTTGTTAGATGCCTGAGCTTTAGCTATCATCCATATATCTATTAGTTGTATGAGAATAGCTATTATCCATATATGTTGGTATTTTTCCGTCATATCGGAGTAACGAAAAAATCGCCAAAAAGTCACCAAATAATTGTTAGTCTGAAAAAATTACAAAAAATGCAAAATTACGTCAAATTTACGTTATTCTCT
>JAPMOQ010023314.1:2970085-2981152 GCA_026543055.1 Argiope trifasciata
ATATATATATATATATATATATATATATATATATAATTAAAATAGCTTGGCTTTAATTTCTGACAACTTGATGGACATGAAGACATAACTCAACAATTTAATTGAAATTCAATCCAACCAATATTCCAGTGGAATCAACTGATTGCCAAAAAGGGCTAGTTAAAACGTTAAAAAAATTCTCATTTGTCAAGACACAAACGCAGCTTTCAGGCAAAAATTCTTAAGCCAAATGATATATTTGCTTATTTCTTACTCTCAAACATTTATTTTGAACTCAGCAAACATTCCATCCGTATTCTTTTCATAACTCTGCGAGTACAACCGTTTAAAGCCGGATTTGTCTTCCCGTGTTGGATGGAACACTAATTAAAAAATCATTTCTTCTGGCCTGCTATATTTCATCCTGAGCAACGGCATACCACTGCGGAAAAGCACTTTAATTCACTCAATCGGCTTCCACAAATCAAAAACAGTAGGCCCTTTTCCCCCTTGTTTTATTTCCTCAATTGTCTCACAACATAAACCTATCACCCAAACGATTCCATCAAGGTGGCAAGCCAAAGATTCCCATGGCGATCACGTCACATGAAGATCTCAGGTCTACACGTTCTAAAAAGGACGAAAAAATACAAAAAAGAAGGAAAATTTATTTTCTTCCGCACCTTGGCAAAGCTGCTCGAAGTATTATTCTATCCCTGAATCAAGTCGTCTTGCGTCAGTGGGCGATTTGTTTTACGCTGTGTTGTGTGTGATTTATGGTTGACGATGCTATCGAATTAGCGGAGGTTGTGTCGCACGGCAGTTTTCTTTGGCTTCTTTTATTTTTTTTGGGAAGACGACTGGAGCTTAATTCGAAGGCGGGGTCTTGTTTTGTTGTTTGTCGGATTTTCAAGGCGCCCGTAAACTTTCGACGAAGCAGGGAATTGTCAACAACTGTTAAGCATGCTTCGTTGTGATTTTTGTGCTTCATTGTGATCTTGGATAGAAAGAAGCAAGTTGCAGAAGTTCATGAAGCATTCCAAAGTACCCTCATCTTGCAATTCAGAACAGTGAAGAATTGGAGTGAAAACGGTTGAAATTGATCGATATGATCTTTTCTTGATTTAACAAATATGGATTCTTGCTGCAAATGTATTTCATTGGGCAAACAAAACAAAATAGGTGTTAATTTAATTAATTTTCAATCCAACGAATGCCCCAGAATTTATTCTCAATGTATATTAGTTTACTTTTCATATCAAATGCTAACGCTCTACATTTATAAATATCACTATATTAGAATGGAAAATATCAAAGAAACTGGAGAGGTCGTTCTAATCCAATATGAAAAGAAACACGGGAAATGTTGAAAAGTAAAGATTAAATTAAATGTAGATTAAATCTATAAATACAAAGTCATGAAAACATGCTCGAGTGTATCTTTACTACTGATATTCCGTTAGTGAAACATACTAATGCTATAAGCAGTCCAAAATACGCTCATTGTTCAACTCAGGGCAATAAAGAAGAATGAAGAAGGTGGAAAGTTAAAAGAGTAGTCATTTCTTGATGTAGAGGTGGATAAACCTTGTCTACTAACATATTTTATTGATAAATAAACTGAACTTAATTTTTAATCCAATGAATGTTTCAAAACTTATCCTCAAGGGATGACTTACTTTTCGTGTAAAACACTTTACATTTATAAATATCATTATATTGGAGTGGAAAATATCAAAGAAATTGGTGATGTCCAACATGAATGGAAACACTGAATTTTTCCTTCTTTGAGCAAATTAATCATTCTGACACGGCAAATTACAAGAATAATAAATTAACATTCCATAAAGATGGCAACTGTGATTCTTACCGAAATAACTTCTAAAAAATAACGTAATGTGGAACTATTGAAAGATATCTTCTTGAGGAAATATGGAAAGATATAATATGAAAAATGAAGTAACATTTTCATCTGCGCATAACCATTGTCTATTATAAAGCTACCCAAACAAATCATTCGCTATTTGATTTAGTGAGAATACGCCTTTTAATTAAGTTATAACGATCCATTTTGTTTTTAAATTGTTAATTTCAAAGAAAATGTTTTTTTTTTCCGTTTAACTTAGAAAAACTTCGTGGCTATAAAATATAAAATATACTTACAAATAAATTGGTCTTGAAAGGAAAGATTCACAGCAAATTCTAAGTAGTATCCTTAGACTGACAAAAAAGAAAACACAGCATTGGTAATGTAATATGCCAATAAAAGCGCATTCAACATAAAATTATAGACTGTTCGTAAATCTTAAAATAGTCATTTGTGATCTATAAAATATCAATATTTTATTACATTCTATACATATTTTGTACATTATCTAACCTTTAAAATATATTAATTTCTCCCTTTCTGAACTCGAACACATGATTTCTTAAACTATGATATTATTTCCGGACTGATTGCAAAACCCTCACGCACTAATGCGCTTGAGTTAGGATTGGTTTAATTCGTCAAATTAGAGATGAGAGAAAAATTGAAAAGAGGAGATGATTATATTTAATTATTAAGTAAAAAATTATTCACGAGTTGCATTAAAATAATACGATCAGAAACTAAACAATATTCATATTTCGTATAAAAAAAATTGGTACAAAACAAGTCAATAGTAATGCACTCTTAAAAATAGGGACTTTTTTCTAATTTATATATTTACAAGTTAAAAATCTTTGAACTAAAGCCTGCAGAATGTTTGAGGTCAATCAAGGATGTAAAATCTAAAGCATCATTTTTCCAAATTTTATCCGTTATCATCAAATTGTTTTTCAAGACAAAAAGCAGCAAACAAAAATTTTCAGATATAGTCTTCTTTTTTTAAATTTATTTATTTATTGTTATTATTTTGAGGGAGGAAAATTTTAACTTTAAAAAAAAAGAGAAAAAAGAAGAAAAAAAAATCGTTAAAAAGGAAAAAGATATCAGTAAAATGTGGAGGGAAGGAAAGTGTGATTTCCAAACTTTGCTTGAGATTAAAGGTTTTTTTCCCAAAATCGTTGTCAAATTTGGAGGGAAAAACAACTATATGTGCCACAGATTTTTTTCTCTTGAATTTCAAAACAAGTTAAAATGCGGAAGATTGGAAGTTCCTACTGGAAAATTCGAAGACGATGCAAATTTAAATATGTAGATTCCCTCAATACGAATGCAGTCTGTATATTTTCGACGAAGACTGACTTTTGATTTGAAAAGAAAGTTCCCTTTGAATTCAATTTTATAGATTAAGAACAATAACAAGTATTCAGATACTTTTTCGTTCTTATTTTGGTAATATTAAATTTAAAATGCATTCTAAATCCTACTCTACCGAGTACTTAAGAAAGTTATTTTCCAAATTTTATTTTTTTTTCCCTAGTAATGTCAACAATAATACTATTTTCTTTTTAGTTCACTTTAAATCACTCTTATAATTCATGTATGAAGACATTTGCAAGGCGTGTTTAGGAGTAAATTATATTTCGAATAAACGTTAGTCGTTCAAAATTGTAATGTAATAATGATATTTTTCCTTTCTTTAAGATAAGTAAGTTATTATCCCACTTGCTTTACTATCAGAAACAAGATTTGAAGTAACTATCAACATTTAAAAAAATAATGATCTTCTTGTAATAAAAATTTAAAAAAATTGCTTCTTAAATGTTACTGAAAATTTCTGGAATTATTTTTTGTTTGAAGATAAATGAACAAAAAAAAGGACTCTAACCTCATTTTCTAAATTTTTTTGCTTTTTTCAGTTATACTAAATTTTTTTTTTATTCATATCACTTTTTTTATTTTACTTCACTTTTCTTTCTTTGTTTATTGGAAGCTTTTAATAGTAATATGCATTTTAAATACTGATCATTTCTATTTTCCGCTTTTATTAAAAAATTCCATCTTTAACGTCACCGATATCTCCATGAAAATTTCGATTAATTGAGCTATTCATTACTAGAAAATATAAATTATTCTCTGTTAAGTTCGGTGTATTTTAGAAAAAAAAAACGATATCTTGAGCATTATGCTTTAACAAAATGCTATAAGCATTGATATTATGTAATATTCCTATGTATTTTTTATGAATGGATCTAAGTTAACACTCACGTAACATGTAAAATGCACGTAGCCAATTTTAAATTTTAGAATTCATTGTGCATCTTGCATTTGCTGCTGGTAATAAGATAAAGTAGGGATTAAAAGTGATAAAAAATGTAAGTGTCCTAAAGCGAAAAAGTTGGAAATCTCAAAAAAAAAAAAAAACATGCACGCCATAGCTCTAATAGCTTTTGTACACGCTCTTTTGAACTGTTTAGAGCAGTGATTCCCAAAGTGGTCTATATCGACCCCTAGGGGTCTATAACAACCTGCAAGGGGTCTACGTCAGCGAAAAAAAATTTGGGGGTCCATGAAATGAAAATTGGGATCCACGATAGTAAATCTCAACACATACACTGATAGTACCTATTTATTCACATCATACTATCTTATAATATCAAAACATTTACATTATCATCCTTTGCATTATTCATTTTTCATCACATGAGCATCAGGCTCATCCTTCTCATTAAAAATATTGACTTTTTGCTTATGTTAGTTTATTTTATGTTTATTTCATGTTACATAGATTTTACATAACAGATACGAAATTTTATTTGGGTAGAATAATTTAAATTCAATTAATAAATGTATAAATTAACATGTGTTTTTACTTTAAGTTTTTAACAGTAAACTTCACTACAGTTAGAAATTTACAGGAAATCAATATCAGGTAAGTAGGGGGTCTATTCAATACAGAAAAACATGGCAAGGGGTCTACGACACAAAAAAGTTTGGGAAACTCTGGTTTAGAGAGATATCAAGCACTTTTAATTTGATCGAGTTTTAAAGTGCTACTCATTAAAATTTTAAAGAAAATTGGATTTTTTTTGTATTTATATTGGTTAACCGTTTTAATCAATTTTTTCTATCTTTTTTGGGTGGTTTAAGTTCGCTTTTATTTTGCTTTATTCTTTAAGTGACTAAATTATGTTCTTATTCTAAAACATTATATAATTTTTTGATATGTTGCAATTTTTATGTCTAGATTATCAAAAATAGTTTTCTATTATATTAAATAGGTCATGTTCATTAATAAAAAATTAATTTGTTTCAAATTGCAGCTATTTTCTTAATTCATATTATATTTAATTAATTTTAGTGAAATTACTTCTTAATTTTGCAAATTAATCAAGTATAGTATGTGAAAATTAGAAAACCTCTATACGTAATGGAAAACGTAACTAACATATACAATATAATATAGGCTTAAAATTACCATATATAATGTAATAAAGACTTACAATTTTCTCTTAATCATTTTGATCGTCTTTCTTAAAAAAATAATTAAAGTAGAAATTAGAAAATATTTTCATACGATAATCAATTTCATTTTTTAGACATCAAAAACAGAAGCATTCTTTCTAATTCCATGCATTTGCCACAAATACAACCATAAAAACTTAACATAGAATAAAATGTTGAACAATAGATGATTACAATATAATTCACCATTGTGTTGTCATGTAACTAACAGAGAAACAATATAAATTAACTCCATTGCTGCTATTATTCTTCAGAAACTGGAATAATCTATCTTTGTTACCAACAATTAGAACGATCATTAATTGGAACAAAGAAAAAAATAAGACTTAAAGATAGATTTAAGGAAAACATGCTTTGCTCTATATCTATTTAAAGACACAGATAGAATTTGATACTTTTTTTAATTAAAACCTTTATTATTACGCCTTATAAAAAGAAAATGCACTGATAATCATAATTTTTTGAGGCCATTTTTCAACAGGCAAGTTTGGTAACAGCAAAATAACTTACAGTTTTATTCAAAGATTTAGAAATTTTTACAAGTGAAATATTATTATTTCGGTACAAAAAGTAACTTTTATTAAGAAAAGATTATTTTATTTGCATCTGACCCCATAAAGCCTAAAGTCCCGACAGATGTAACGTGATGCCATAAATGCATGACAAATCCGACTAATAGTTTCATGTGTTAAAGTGTGACGTCATTCCCTTTGCCTTTTACATCAAGCTCAAAAGACTACAAAATCAAACGAGATGCCACATTTAGAGTGCCGTGTCTTATGTGAGCATGAATTAATTCCATCAAAGCATCTGATCATTGAACAAATCATTTAAAAATATTAATAAAGTACATAAAAATCAATATATCGAATCGAATCAATATAAATAATTTGAGTGGGAGGGTATAAGCATAAATAAATGCTTCAAATTAAATTATTGCCCTATTTCCTTAACATTTAGCATATGTCATTCTCACAGGCTGGCTCTTGACAATATCGAATCCACACTGGATCCCAGGCAGCTGCCTAGAATAAAGGGTTTGATATAGGTATTATAAAGGACCTATGCAGTGCATAATATGTAGCCACTGTTTTAATGTTGGAAAATATAACATAACAATTTAAGAATGAGTTAAAATGCAGATTTTTTTTAGTTAACCCTTTTTTTTTATTTTAACAATTTTGAGAAATTTTGTTTTTATTAATCCATAGATTGTCCAAACTTCCTTATGTGTAAACAATATTATTAAAACAGAGCTCAATGACTATAAGAATTCGGTACTTTTCCATTTTACGGGCACAACGAAAAATATCGCCAAATAATTATAGTTATTCGGAAAAAGTGAAAAGTCGCCAAAAAATGCAGAATTATGTAAAATTTAACATTCAAATTCGTCAAATTCACGTTATTCTCTTTGCTACTTTGTTAGCGTTTTGTTAACACTCGCGAGATTCGTTTCGCCATTCACTTCGCTTGGTGACTTGACTCTTGTTTGGCTTACATTGGCGACATCTTGCGCCCGTATAAAGAAAAAGTACTAAATATTCTATTAGCAAAATACATCATGAAATATTTAGGAACTTTGTCAATTATACTAGATAAAATGTTGACAAAATTCAATCATTTTATAATTAACTGAAATTACCTTCTCTACTAAATTTTTTATCTGACAATAAGAAAAATAAAGTCTCATAATCAACCTTCTCAAGGTTCCCTACCGAGCCTAAAGTCCCTAGATTGCTGCCTAATTTGCGTAATTGTAAATTCACTTTTACTTGGTCCTTTGGGTTGCTGGGTAGTTTTGGGTTGAGTAAAATATGTTATCAACCAAATTGCCAAGCAAATAAATTTGGAAAATAAATCACAAATTCTCTAATGCAATATTATGGGCACAATATATATTTAAGCTTAATTATTAATATCATTATTAAATAAATTAACGCTTAATTTCTTACATATTTATAACATATTACACTATTAATTTTATTGGTTATATTATCTTAATTTAATTGACTTTTCGCTTAACAAGTACAGTAAAATTATTAATTTCATATTCATTTGAAGTGTTATTGTTTTCATAAAAATGCAGAAGTTTTGTTTCTGGATAACCGAATCATTAATTGATAATGTTTCCTAGAATAAATTTTCCTAGAATTTTATTACATGGCCTTTTTTCTAGGGATATTGTACATTAATACATCAAAATGCATACATTTTCAGTTGTGATATTGTATATTGATACATTAAAATGAATATATTATATATTCACTCATAATGATGTACATTAATAAATCAAAATGCATATATTTTCAAAATATTAAAACAGAAAAATTAATTATTGCAAATGGAAATTTGTTAAAATGTGAAAAAAATTAATCAATTATTAAAGGAGGAATGCTCCCATAAAGTGTACTCCTTGGGCTTCTAAATTCTTAAGTCAATCTCTGGCTCTTAATTGCATTACTTTTTATTTCAACAAGTAGAAAATATATATATTGAAAATTTTATCATCATCTGTTGTATTCGAGTTTAAGATTTCCAAAGTTTAGATCTTTTCGAATATGAAATAAATACGTTTTCCAGACAGAAGTCCGTTTCCTGTGGGCACGATAATTCGTCAAATTAGAAGACGAAAAAAAGTTGGAAAGATCTTTAACCTTTAAACGTATTCACATGTGTGAGCGATGCACTAGAAAAGAATTTCATTTTATATCTTTTCATCATAGGGCGCTACGAAGCATGACTCCTTTCTACGAACCTAAGCCAATATTTGGAATTTATTAGAATTCTGTGAATCTGCTCGTTGTATTTGTAAGAAACACACGACCATTGACCTAAGTTATCTTCTTATGTTTGTTGTTTTAATATTATTGATTATTTCGAAAATAATGTAATGTAATCGATTTCTGTATTATTTATTTGATAAATAAAAAAGAAAAAATATTTACGGAAACTGGTAAAAATCCTCATTAAAGAATACGTTGAGAAAATATGTTCACAAACAAACTTTTTTATAAACAAGATTTAAAGAAATGGGGAGTCAAATAAAAACTACTTACAACTGATTTACCCAAATATAAACAAATATAACCTAATCATAAGAATGTATTGTTTATTATAGTGTATCTAGGAAATATGCTAGCTCTTTCTGGTTAATACAGGAAGTGCGCCCGTTGGAAAGTTGAATTTAAAACTGTAAATCTGTATCAAATTTCAAAAATCAAGAATAACAATCTTACATTATCTTATTAATTGTTCTTTTTTTTTCTAATAAATTATCTAATAAATTGATATTATCTAATAAACTTTTCCGAAAGAAAATTTCAAATTTATCAACTTGAATTTCTACTTAAATTTTGGAAATTTCTTTCAACGATAACAATCTCATGTTATTTTGTTTACTTCTTTTTTCCAACAGTGTGATATTATCTAATAAGCATTTTTGTAAATTATTCAACGAATTTCACTATTTTCCACCTTGAATTTCTAATTAAATTTTGTAAAGTTCTTCCAAGAATAACAATATGACTTTATCTTGTTAATTTTAATTAATTTTTACTTAAATTTTGTTAAGTTCTTTCAAGGGTAACAATCTTACATTATCTTATTAATTTTAGATAATATCTTCATTTAGATTATATTTCCGAGAGTGTGATTTTATCTAACAAACATTTCCAAAAAATTATCTCGAATTTTCTATCTTGAATTTCTACTTAAATGTTAGAAAGTCCTTTCAAGGATAACAATCTTGCATTATTTCGTTAATTGTTTTTTTTTTCCGGGAATGTGATATTATCTAATAAACATTTTTGAAAATTCATCTCCAAATTCACGAATTTACTACCTTGAATTTCTACTTCCTTCCTACTTCTCACGCATAAGCTGCTAGAATAAAACATTCATACTCCTAAGAATTTTTTGATCATTTTTAATATTTCTGTATTTCGCAATGTCCCGCAGCTTGACGACATCTTTTCACTCATGACAATCAAGATGCTATCAGGTGCTATATAACATGGGAGTATTCAGACATCTGGCGCCAAAAGCATGCTTCCAGGAAGAGAAAAGAGAGTTAAAAAAATAATAATAATAAAGAAGAGCATTAAAACTGTAGGTGCGGGCGGGTTTTGAATACTGGCAATTGGGATCTGAAAATAAATTCGCAAACCGCCGTCCTTATTTAGGCATACAAAGAACTGTGACCTTTGAGTTTGTTTCTCCCGGCCTGCTGTTTTGGTTTTGACAGATCATTGAAAGGCTCTTGGCGACTGCCTTCCCGCTGGGACCAAGCAAATGAGTTCTAGTTGGCGAGATGGCCCTCGATTGCGAAATTGGTATCATCGAAGATTGAGCTAGCGTGTGACAGATCAACAAGTGGGTGACTTTAGCTGGCGGAAGAATCCTTGACCGCAGATGAATGGAATTATTTGAAAAAAAGAAAACACTTTTATGTATACGCAACCCCTGTTTGATCATTTAAATAAATAAGAGAAATGTTGTAGATGGATTCTGCTAAAAAGAAATAGTGTTGATGAGTGTTTATGGATGGGATTAAAATGGCGTCGAGTTTATACAAAGGCGTCTTCAGGCTCGCGAAGTCTTTGTTTTATTTGATAAATCTTCATAACTAAAGTTGAACATCCTTGTCCTGGGTGCAGTTTGCATTCTCTTTGTTAGTTAAAGTTTGATCATGCTTATTTAAGAACGAATTGAACATAGAGCAACTTTGAAATCAAGAATTTACTTATTGCCGAGTTTCTCATACTATGGTATGTGAGCCACTAAAGATATATTATATAATATTGATGATAAAGTTTTAACCCCAAAAAATGTAAAAGATTATTCAAAATGGATGTAAAATAGCCTCTGAGAGGGTAAAAATACTTTTAGTAGAAATTAAAAAATGGCACACAAAAAAAAATTATTCTTATTTACTCAGTACAAAATTGGAACGTTGACAATATCTATCTCCAACATCTCGCCTTGTATATGAAAATATTTTTAAGAATAATTATTTAACTGGATTGATGGAAGAAAATAGTATCATAAGCGGCCCTCTGAACTCATTTATTGTTCTTAAATATAACTTTTAACTATCTATATTAATAATCTTATGTATATATACATATATATATAATCTGAAATTAAGACCTTAGTACCCTGAGAAACAACACTATGTTTCTGATGATCATGTAGTCTTTTTGTCGGAATCTAATTGGATTTATAATTAATTTGAATTTATGAAAAATTTTGAAACTTTTCCCCCATCAGACTGCCGCAAAAAAAGGTTTCCTATCGCCTTAAATGTGTTCAAAGGATCTAATGTATTGATCTTAATAACATGACCTATATAATAGCTGTTTTTACTTTCCAAATAGCTTTACAATATCTTTTTTTCTTTAAGGATAATCTAGATTTGATAAAGCTTAATTACCTTTAAAGATAAAACGGGTTATTTATATTAATATAAATAATAAAGTATTTTTTTATTTATTTTGAAAATTAATATTAGTAATTCGATAAATCTTGATTCATTTAGTTTCTCTTTTGATGCAATTGCATATTTTGAAAAGCATCCATTTACCATGTTGTCTCTCCTTTTTAATATTTATTTCCTATTGTATTTTGAACTCGGAAATGTAAAAGAAACTCTATTCCAAAAAAGGATAATCTAAGTCGTTACACATTTATATTCA
>JAPMOQ010023314.1:2981162-3001044 GCA_026543055.1 Argiope trifasciata
CATTGACGTTAATAAGCTAATGCTTTCTGTTGAAATAAGTTGGCAAAGTTTTATCGTAATCGGATTACGATATGGCAGCGCATAAAATACGGACAAACAAGTATTCAATTTTTATATATTAGACTACTTAGCAGCCGATCAAATATAAATTTAAATAAATAATCATGTTAAATATATAAATCAATAAATAAAACAACAATAATGTTTGCTATTACTATTTAAAAATTGAATTGCATTATCACATTTTTAAAAGTTCCTTTTAAAAAATGTTATGATATTTAAAAAAGGAGTACACCTTGAAATTTCTTTTGTTTTTCTTAGTTTGTGTGTCCTAAAAACACATGATGTCTTATTATTAACTCTTTCAAATTTAATTAATTCTTAGAAAAATAACTATCCAAATTTTTTTCTTAAAATCTATGAATTAATGAAATTATTTTATGTAACATCGTAGGTACATAATGACGACATAGTTGCATCTTTACGCATGGCATCGGATATTTCACTGTTCATAATCTTACTCTGTGATCTACACTGGTCATTGTCGTTTTACCATGCCATTTATACCATACAAAATACCCAACAAATTTTTAAACTTTAGTACCCTGACGCATTTAAAAATTAATGGGTTTATATTAACGATGTAAATATTAATGGGTTTCATTTTATCTTAAAAGAATTTGATAATATAATGTAATTTATCCCTTTTTATTTTACATTTTTTTACAAAATAGTGAATAAATATTTTTGTATTTATGATTTCAAGAACATTTCAGCATATTTTTTTAATGATTTTTTTTCCACTCTGAAGAAAAAATACTAACGTAGCATTATTATTTTGCATGCCTTTTGTTGAAACTTATTTTTAAAACGACTGTTGAATTTTATATTAGAGAAAAAATTTCACAAATTACACCTTGTTGCCAAAAGATAAAAATCTGGGTCACAAAGTTAAAAAAAATAGATATCGAGAACATGTCATTATATAACTTCTTATCTCGTAACATTCTTTTTATAAGTACTTCACTACGGTTACTATATTTCTTTGCCATTTCTTTTACTTGACTTTTTATACTCACAACTCTTCTTTCCAATTTTTTCCCGCCAAAAGAAAACAGAATTAATTTACTGCAAGCTCCTGATTATATTAACATCAAGTGCAATGCTGTGAAATACGACATCCATTTTTTCATTATCATGGAAAAGTCTCAACAGAAAAAAAATGGGAGGTAAAAAAAGACGTTCCAAAAGAAAAGAATGGATTGCCTTTTCAAAAAACAGAATTCGGCTACTGTAAATCTTTCTTCTGCCATTCATCTTCGCACACGATAAGATATTTGATGCTCATCGAATGTTGCCATCTTCCCATACACAAAAAGTTAACACTGTCTGGATCCTTTGTCTTAAAGCGGCAGAAGAGAACAGATGATATTTATTACTGTATTTTGAATTCCCTGTATCTGAAAATGGAGCAATTATTCACTTTCTGGAATGTTGGTTGGCTCTGATTTGTATGCCATCCACAAGAAACAGGCTTTGTACTGTAGGTTTTTAATCTTCGGTGGAATTCTCTTTCTAAAATTTTCTAGCTGCGTCTTTTTTCTGGATATAATGAGGTCAAACATCCTATATAGAGATAGCAAAGAAAGATAACAAACCACGGCGTTGAGAGTTCAAACGAAAAAGTGAAAAGAAAGAGTTGGTGCTGAAAAATGAAATGGGCAGCAAATATAATTTTTCACCTCGAAAGGTGGTCTTTGTTTATAGGTTGGATCAAAGGAATCCCAAAAAACCCCTCAGGGGTGCGTTCGGACCATTGTGTAATTCGGGACAAGGCTTATGTTTTAAAAAATGGAGGAGAACAAATTACTCCTTTTCAAGGTGACTGCCAAATCCGTTTTATTACCAGAATTCTTCTTCTGAAACTATTTTATCATGTCCAGCATCATTCCCTATAGCCCATCATTTATCATTTTCAAGTGGTACGGTTCTTATTTTCTTTGTTCCCTGCGAAATAGATGCCTTAAAGCTTATTTCGTTCCTATGGCAACAAAAATCCGTAAGAAGAAAATATAAAATGTCGATCTTTAGATTTTATGCTGGGATTATTAAAGTACGAATGATTAGAACATAATTCAAGCATATATTTTAAGATTACTTGCGCATATCTTAAAAATGTAAAACTTTCTGTACATATTATATACAAAGGTATGGCATACATTTTATCATTTATTTTAATCTTTTCTACGCCTTTTTACCCTTTTTGATGAGCTTTCTTTCTACTACTGGTTCCGACTCATTTAAGCATTTTAGATATTTAATTGTAACAAACTAACCATTCCCTATAAACCCTCGTTTATCACTTTCAAGTGGTAAATTTTTTTTGCTCCCAAAGGAAATGGATGTCTTAAAGTTTATTTCTTTTCCAATGGTCTTCAGATCGGTCAAAACGTCGGTCTTCAGATGTTATGTCTAGTATTATTTAAGTAAGAATGATTAAAACATAAATTAAACTCAGTAGATCATTTATATGTCTTACACTTTTACAGAAGGCAGATTTTTTTTTCAAGGAAATTTAACTTATATATAACATTTAATTTAAAACCAAATTAATTTCTAAACTGTTTTAAACCGTTCTGAAATATTTTCTTATTTCCTTCTTAGATTTCATGTTTATTAATTCAAGAAATGCATTGTAAAGTTCTTTAGTCAGCAATTCCCTCCCTGCATTTTCGCTGTTTTGAAAGTCACATGCTCAGAAATCCCTATGAGAATCTTAATCGCATATTAGCAATGTAAACAATATTTTCCCTATCAAAATATGGTATAAAAACGAGGGAAAATTAACTTCCTTTTTCGTCACGTCTCTTGTAAATATGAATGCCTGCCTCCGGAAATAGAATAAAGCAAACTTACAAATGGAAAGTCTTCATCAATGTCTTCGAACTGCAATCTATTTCTGAAATTTTATATATGACAATCAACCATTCAATTATCAAATAAAATATATGTGAAAGAGATATGCAACAATCTGAAACAACTGTTAAACATGAGTACAACAAGAAATATAATTGGTACACTTGACTTCAAAGTAGCATCTTGTGTTGATATACCTAGTTTTTTTTTTTTGTAATTGTAATAGCCAAGGGACATATCTACATTATATAAATAAAAATTAGTACCGTAACCCTTTATTTACCAAATTATTTTTCCATCAATTTTGCATATTCATTTTTGAATCACTAATCAAATTTTGGCACAAAATAAACCCAGGAAGAATAAAAAGATCTTTTTTAATTAATTAAAATAATTTGATTATTTAAATTATTTATAATAGATTTTTAATATATTTGGTTGATATTTACTGCTTTCTATTGGAAATTCGTTCTTCGTCCTCTTTAAAATACCGTTTGTAAAAATAGTACTATTGTGAAGATATCAACCGAATTTAAGCGATACTTTAAAGTTCCGTCAGTAAATGAAGGGTTAAGACAATTACCTATTTTACACCTCGGCAATGTACATCGACAGCAACAACAGAACTAAATAAAATCAGACTATTCTCCTTCTCATTTAAACTCGTCCATGTTAAATAATCGTCAATCATTAAGAAGCAATATCCATGTGCCAACCTAAAAACTGTTTTGATTGAATGGAGCAAGAATTTTTTTTAATCGTTCAAGATTCGATGTTTGGAGATTAACTTCAATATGGGAAAAAAGAAATGCGGTATTGTTCCTGCCAATTATCAATAGATTTTAATAGAATTCCTCAACTATAAATTACAGAGGTCTTAGAAAATAAAGCAAAAGAGATCTTGTTAAAGAATACGCTCATCTTACATTGGAAATTTGACAGTAATGCGGTAATAAATAACAGCTTCCGGGTATTCTCATTTGAATTTCATCCAAAAAACTGAGATAACGTCTGCTTGATTTTTTTATTAGTTAAATTTTTTTTAATTATTCCTACGCCCACATGTTCACCTTCCTAAGTACATCAATACAAAATTTGGTAGCTCTAACTGAAATATGTCTTGTAAAACTGTAACATTCACATATTCACACGTACACTCACTTTTAGAATCACTCGAGATTTAATCATAAAATAGACCATTTTATTAAATATAAATTGAAGCTCAAAATTTGTTTTAATTTAACATTTACTTTTAATTCGTAGAAGTTAAATATTAATTTGAGATTTAAAAAATGGCAATTTATCTGAAATTTCCTAAAATACAAAGAATGTTCTAAAATAGTTTTACCCGTAATATTTGGTGGTAAGTGTGCTTATCATCAGAGCCGACTTTTAACTGATTAAACTATTTATTTCTTATGGATGCTTGCTTTCAAAGGAGTCTGACTCTCAGTTCATTTCAGTTAAGTGGCACTACATGCATATTCAGAAGTTATAAAACTGAGTTAAAGAATTTAAGAGCTATTTTCTTATTTTGTATTATATAAAATATACAAAAGTTAGTCCTTCATAAATTCAGCTTAGAGTGTTTGACAAATCTCGGCCTAACAAGGCAAGTCAGACACAACAGATAAAATTTGATTTATAGACATAGCACCAAAACTAAAGATATTGATCAAATTTTAAATGAATCCATTTATAGTTAACCTGTTTGTTCGTCTTTTTGTCGTTTTGCTTAGCTCGAAAATGAAAGAAAAAAATCTAGAAAGACTAAGTTTAGCTTGTGGTTTTTTTATTGTCAAAACTGTTGAACTGTGTTCTATTTTCAACTAACTCCAAGAATGGTAGACAATCAATCAACCCAATCTGTTTATTAATGGTTTTGAAAGTTATAACTGAAATGTGTAACATCGGAGATAAGAACTTATAACAGGTTTCCTTTTATCAAAATTGTAATTTTACAAAAACTAAATCCTAGAATTGCTTCCAAAGCTATTTTTACAATGCTTAATAAACATGCAATAAGTCACCTTTATCAAGTATAACCAGAAAGTTTAATTGAGAACACTGCAACTACTTTTCTTTTCTTAATAATAAATGTTTAGATTTATAAAACATGATGTTTTTTATTTTCTGTATTATAAAACTCTATATTTCTATTTCATAAAAATTTCTAATCATCACCCGTTTCTCATAAGACTAATTTCACTTGCTAGTTACACCCTAATCTGAATAATCACTAACAAGTATGATTATTGCCTCTATTTTTTTAATCTGAATAATCACTAACAGTCATATTTACTGCCCCTAATTTTTGATCTAAATAATCACTAATAGTTATGTTTATTGCTGCTCATCGTATGATCGGTATAATCAATTTGATCTGACCAATCACTAATAAGCTTCTTTATTGTCTCTAATTTTTGATCTGTATAATCATTAATTAGCATAATTATTGCCGCTAAATTTATGATCTGATTAATCACTAATAAATATATTTATTGCCTCTAATTTTAAAAATTAATTGGCAAACTGAATATCTTGATGTATTTCCATCGAGAAGATCTGTTTACTCTTATTATAGTCCAACAAAATTTTAAGTTCTGAAATTAATTCCTATAATATGTAGTTAGCAACAAAAATCTAAACCCAAGAGACTAAAAAAAACTCTCTAATGTTTTGATTATTAGTCCAAAATTATAGCTTTACGAAAAAATATTACAAGAAAACAAAATACATTTTCGATTCTGTTTTAACATAGATAATTTCTTTTATGAAAGAATTTTTTTTGTTTCGCTTATTTAATTGTATTGAGAATTTAATTCCATTATTCGACTAATTGCAACTTTTTAAAAAGTATTTCTTAACATTAACGCAAGGCCGAAACAACTTAATTTTTAGCAACTGGCATAACTATATATTAGGAAATCGCTTCTAAGATACACATTTTGACATATAACTTTTTCTAAAAGTTCTACAGGTTAGAAAATTTAAGATGTTCTTCGTTAGATGAGCTGATTATTGCGTCTTTACTACTAATAATAATGATGTTCAACAAACTAGATTGTTTGACCTGCTGCCAACAAATACTGGATATATAAGCCATGGAGGGTGGGAATGTCCACTTGCAAGCGATTTAAAAAGAATTTAGTTAGAATTTTACTTAATTAAAAATTAATTCGACGTAAATTTGAGGGGTTTATATATCTGGCGACCTATTGCATATCTATTTTTTAAATATTTTTTAAAGTGCGTCTCCAATTATATTAATTTTCAGTTTAGAATTATTAATGTCCTGTTTTTCAAGCAACTCTAGGATGCTATTTCTGGACAGACCTCATAATTTTTAACTGCTTTCAGATGATAGAGAACAATATCTGAGCTGGTAAACCCTCCTTCCCAAACTTGTACACCACAATAGCGTTAGGACGTTTGGCCCCGGCGGATTTAACGTGCACCAGATCCATTTACAAGACGGTTCTTCGGTGGAATCGGGAACACTGAAACCATCTGGTTCAGAAGCCTAGACCTTACCACCAGGCAACTGCAGCCTATCAATTTTTAACATATAAGATGGGTTTATTATTATTATTATTATTTTAAATTTTTATAAAAATAATTTTATTCAATTTCTAGTAATAGACTACATTGTTTCTTTGAAATTCAAACAAATTTCATCTTTTTATAATTTATTTAATCTCTTGGTTTTGATCCATTGTTGAAAACCAAAGGAGAAGAATTCTGTTTAACAGTTGAGTATTTTACAAGACAAAGGATTGATATTACAGTATCGTAAAAATTAGTACATAGATGAACCGGACATTTACAGGTTTAAGATCTATGCTTTATGGGACTGCCACAATAGAAAGGTTCATATGCACAATAAACAGAACTTAAGTAATAGAATCAAAATAACACTATAGCCGCTCTTGTAATATTAATCATAACTGACTTAAAAGACAACACTATCTGAAGCAACGTGTTGCAATGACTCAGTTCAGGTCAGGCGACGGCGTGAGCTGCATGCTTTGATCCATGCTCTTACATTTAAATCTTAAAATTATTCCAAACTTTTGTGTGTAAATTGTCTGTGTGTAACGTTACCAGTCAATAAATAACTGTTACACTAATTCGGACTTTTTATTAAACTCTTTAACTATACCACAACGGTGCTTTAATGTCAAATAATTTGGCGGAAAATTTTGGACATGAAGTTATATCTAAATGATTCATCAGAAATCAATAATAATCAGTATTCCCGGTAAATCAACTGTTCACTTGAGACGATTAGTCAGAAATTCTGCATTGTTTTAAGAGTCTAGAGCCGGCGTCCTGACATTGGGGTAGCGCGTCTTTCGCATGATCTGGAAGGCGCTGGTTCGAGTCCCGATTCGTGTATGGTTGTTCTGTGTCCTATCTGTGAGATTATAAATGTACTCCCTGTAAAAAGGGGTTGTGCAAGTGAATGTCTCATCTTCATTTGAGCTAGAAGTCAGACTTCTGCCTTCGTATGCTCAGGAGCCTTTATTCTCAGAAGCTACAGCACCCCTTTCCGTGGTGACACGAACACGACATCATCATCATCAAGAGTTCTGGATGGGATCATTTTTATACGCAAGCTACAAACATTTAAAGACAATTTATAATAATGAATACAAATTTTACGAAATTATTGTTTCTTTGTTATGTAACCATGTTCAAATATTAAGTGATAAAATTTCAAGTGTAAATTTTTTAATTCAAAAAATTATGAAAATTAATTTACAGTAACTATGAAATACACAAATACTATTTACAAAGCGACAAAAAAAATCAGCTTTAGAAAATGGAAACAAAATTGAAAATTGAAATCTGCAATCGCAAATTTAAAGTTATCAAGTGAAAGCACTTTTTTAAGTCACGTGATATTAATCTGACAGAAAACATCATGTTCTCACATAATTCATATTTCGCAAACCCCAAAAAACAAGAATTTTTGAAAACAAAACAAGAATTTTTGACCATCTGAGAATTCATTTGAGCTCAAACTTTTTTTTGCAAGCTAGAAAAATTGAAAATTTTAAATGTGTGTGTGTGTGTGTGTGTGTGTGTGTGTGTGTGTGTGTGTGTGTGTGTGTGTGTGTGTGTGTGTGTGTGTGTGCGCGCGTAATTTCGATACGTCCCCCGATATTTCGCTTTCATTCTTATTTTCTTCATTATGCTTCTTCCGGCGATAACTTCTTACTACCCATTATTGACTGGACAGAAGAATTCGGTACATGGCGGATACTTGCACCAAATAGTAACTTTTTATCAGCGATTTAGTAACCCTAAAAGCGAAAAATTAATGCCTCAAAAGCAATAAATCGCCAATTTTCTGTCTTTGCATTTTGTGGATCCAAAAACCCAAACCCAAACAATGTTCTAACATGATAAAAAGCATTCGATATTAATCATGAAGAAAAAAAAATGCTATTTTAAAACAGCATTCATAAAACAATAAACAAACTGAAGAAGCTGAATATCTAACTCCAAATCATCAACAACTCTACGGAAAGAACCCGAAGTAAACCTTATTTCTTCACCTCAATAACTTGTACTAATCTTCCGAACAATACACCTGTCATCGAATGAAGTAGTCCTTCTTTTCGAGGAAAATGCCGGCAGTATGCCGATAATTCACTCACAACTTCGGGACGAGTTTTCAAACAAACAAGATGGACTGTGTACAAACCAGAGTAGATCAAAGGCCTCCTCTGCGCAAGGTTACGCTGCATTATCAGGTGTTGTGAGATTTATATCAAAATCTGACAAAAAAAGCCGACCTCGAAATTTTTTTAGGGGGAAAAAGAGGACATTTTCCCTGAACTTAGGAATACTAAGAAATTTCATTGTATATTGGTATCAATGTACTGCATATTTTAGGTAAATTTAAATCTTTACCAAAGAGATACCTCTTTGGTAAAGATTTAATGTGACCTAAGAAATAAAATAGTGATTCTTTAAAAAGAAATATTTCTTTGATACATAACCTTTTAATGAAAATCAAGATTTTAGATAATTTCAGAGCAGACATTTACTCAGCAATTAATCAGTAAAGCACAATAATAACAGATATGTTTAGTATATTTTTTTAATAGTTTTGAGCATAAAGCTGAATATATGTACATCACAAAGAAGCAAAACATTAAGCTCGTGTTCATCAAATCTTTGAATCATTGGTAATTTGAATTAAAAGACTGTATTGGTTTATAAATCAGTATGAAGAAATTATTCTATAATTTAGCTCGTTTGAAAAAAGTGGTATTTTTTTAAATTTAAAATAGTTATCTTCTTCTTTTTATTATCAAGTGTGAAATTTTACTATCCATTTTAGGCCAACTTCTCTACGAGCTGCTCAAAATTTTGCATTTACAATTTCGCAAAGTATAGAGCTAAAAGTTTATTTTCACTACTTCATTCTATTTTTAAAAAATAATATTTAAATAATTACTTACAACAGTATTACCCACAGAATACCTATTTTTATTTTATTTTTTTAATTTAAAAACATTTTTATGTATTTAAATAGCTGCATATAATTCAGAAAATTATTTAAAAAATCTTAATTTATCCTTTTTAGTGAAATTGTAACAAAAACATGCACCATGAATTAAATCGTGACACAAATCACATTTTAACAATTCTTCAAAAAAAATCCCTTTTTTCCAATATATTTTTTAGTTCCCCCTGAAATACTTTTGTAGAATTTTAAAGGGTAAAATTATTCATAGAATAGTCATCTTGGTATTGTTCCGTTTTCAGTTAAAATCTAATTCTAGTACCGCTTTTGTCCAACAACCACTAGGTCACTTTTTTAAAACTACTTTTAATTTTCATAATTAAAAATTCTAATCAACCTTCTAAGTTTTTACTTAAGATATGTATCCTCGCTAAACTTTGATATACATTCATTTGGCGCCTTGCGAAATTGGCAATCATTACGCTACTACCGTTCTCGCCATATTCGGCCATTTCGCGAAAAGTTGGCGATTAACTATTTTTTGGAGAAAACGATAGAATATCAAAGCTGCTCAAAATCGTTTGCGTTTAATTAATTATATTCAGAAACTGCTACTAGTAATATTCAAGATTTAACTGCTACGATGTTATAATTGCATATCATAGCATAAATAATATACCTTTTATCTTAGCAATTTATGTGTTTAAGAACTGGATTTTCGGAAGAATTAATAAAAACATCAACTCTAATTTACTCATACTTTATAAAATCAAATAAGCAAAACTGCTTACTTTAGTTATATTTCCAACAATTTATTATAAGAAAGTTGCTAAAATGTACGAAATGATTAATGGATTTAAAATAATCATCATCATCTTAATAATTATCCTTATAGTATTAAGTAAACAAAATTAGAATAAAACATGGACGTGATTTGGGTTTAAATTAGACCAGATACTTATCTTGGAGACTATATCATGCTTCTAAAATGCAAATTTTTGATTTTTACATCCACGAGAAACTATATTTTATATAAAGAATTCTGTAAGACATCTCTAATTATAGTACTTGACATTGCAAACATACCCACAGTATGCATGACAGTAATATTAATCATTTTAAAAGCATATGAATATGAAATGGGTAAGAAAAAATAATCTGTTAAGAATTCAAATTAAATGTAAATGTCGTTTAAAAATAAAACCGAAAACTTTTTGTATGAAAGTCACTGTATCATTTTGTTCCTGTATCGTTATAAGGTATTTGATACACATTTTAAAGGCACCAAAACATACTGATAAAAAGATATTGCGTAGTTTTAAAATCATATTTTGTAACATTCATTATTCCGTGCAATAATGCGTAATATCACATAACATGAAACATAATGTATGTCTCCAGATTGCTGAACATTGTAAAGAATATAAATACAAACACGCGCTACAACAGGCGCTACAAATTTAAAAATTCAACTGGTAGGTGTGGTGACTTTTATACAGGTTCTAAAATGGAATTTTTATGGAATAGTAAATTTTTTTTAAAAAAATACAAAAATAAGAAATTATGCTATAATATTTTTTTTCTTCTGAAAACCGGATTTATTCTCACCTCCATTTCCTTATTTGTGTAAATTTCTTTGCTATAAATTAAAATGCACTACTTATTTAAAAGTATAAATTATTAACCTGTCAACAATATTTCTTCATACACCAACAACTCCTGCAATAGGCATAGCTACATTTTTCATCTTGGAAATTTTTCCTATATTGTATAATTTATAATTACGAAGAAAAAAGTTCCAAGTATGGGACGAGTTGAACAAAAATTTGTTCCTCTGTTAACAGGTTTAGAAAAATAAAAATAATGTTCGCATATCCACGGACTTATTTCCAATGATAAATTAAAATTTGTGAAGATTATTTAAAATAAGGAATATGAAATTTATTCAAATCAATTTGATAAATTCTAGTAAAAGCTTCCCTTTCAATTACTTAAAAAAACATTTATTAAATTTCAGCTAAAAATGTAAGCTTATTTTAAGAAGGAAAAAAATGTTGATCAAAATCTTTTCCAAAACAAATTAGGAAATATTTCTGCTGAAAGATCAATTAAGAGAAACTTCATAGGATATATTTAGTTAAGGGTTAAAATAAAGGGAAAAATCAATAGTCTTTTTTTCATGAAATTTGAGTGAAAACTAGTACTATCGTAGAGCTACATTTTGGTGATACACTTGTATACAGTAGTATTTCTTAAAAGCAAATGTACTTGGAGAGATTCTACAGATGTCAAGGGTTCACTCATCTAAATTCCTTTAATGATGACATAACATAGCTAAGTCATCGTGACCATCTGGTCATATAGACCATATGATGATTAATGTCACTAATCTATAAAAAAAAGTATACCTAGAACCATTTATTTGTTACAATTGAAAGTTACAGCTCATTTATCTAATTGCATGTGGATGGTAATTTATTACAAATAAAAAAAGCTATGAAATATTTATAGCAATCTCTGCTACAGACGAGTCACAAATTTCTTTATTGCCTATCTTCGGATTATCATGTTTCTACAAGAGCATTTTGATTAGGATAATTGTCGATTTGGTAATGACATTTGATTGCATTCATGACTGTGATAAATAAATGATATATGATTGATTAAAATGTAAGTATGAAAGAAAGTATTACATTCATTGTGTTGCGTCCATAAAAGTAAACTCCACTAATAATGTGTGTGTGTAGATTTTCTTCCATTAAATGTCTTAAAATTATAAAAGGTTGTAACAAATAGTAGTGTTCTATTTCGAAAGTTTGCTGCCCTAGGTAGCGCCCAATATGAAATCTTTTTTTTTTCTTAAATTCATCATCATTTTCTTGTTTTTAATACATTTTTATATTAATCAGCTTTCTAATTACTCTCTTTAGTAAAGTAATTTTATTCATGAACTTTATAAATATTCTCTTATTTATTATGACTTATAACTCGATGGTTGTCACGTTTATGCACATTATAAGTAGATTTATGGGTTTTTGTAAATCCTATTGTAATAAAGTGAATTTAACGTAAAAGATATAAACCTAATGTTATAATTGAGGAAATCTTAATAGAATTGAAATATATGTTATAGATTTCATTCTTTTAATAAATTTATTTATAAAGCAATTAGACTAATAACTATGCATGTCCCTCTTTTTATGCAGTGGTTCTAGACAATCGGTTTGTCCGAAATCCGCCCCTCCAAAATGCTTCGAACTTATTAGAGTCGCCACTTCTAAACACAATCTAGCAAATCAACCAAATTAGCTTCTTGCGAAACTCGATGATTCACCTAGTTAACTTTCTACCGGAAAGAGCCCAATGGTTGTTGTATCGAATTGCTGTTCCTAGTTGTGTTTTTGTAACAGCTAATGACGCTATCTTATCTGCATACGCAATTCCCACGCAGTCTCTTAAAAGCCGCAGATTAACTTCAAAGGAAGGCAGTCCGTGTTGTTAGTTGAATCTTTTAACAAAACAGACGCTTTTATCGATGATGCCACTGATGGGCCAAATGATGCGATGACAAGGGCTCGGCTAAGCGCTGACGTACCCAAGTGTCGTCGGCTTTAAATGTTTTCGGAACAAGGCCGAAGTTCGATCGCAGATGACTCAACAGTAAACATCTGCTTTTATACTTTTTTTCTTCTGCTTTTGGGTTTCCGAAATTTTCATCGTAGATAAGAACTAGTTGGTTTCGGTTCAGTTATTGATTGGTTCTTTTATTCATCAAACGGTTCAATCTTTAAACATTCGAAATATCTCTGAAAATCATATTTTAAAAATAAGCCTGATGAAAATCGTTTGCGTTTAATTAATTATACTCAGAAACTGCTGCTAGTAAAATTCAAGATTTAACTGCTATGAAGTTATAATTGCACATCATGGCATAAATATAATACAACTTTTATCTTAGCATTTATAAAATTAGCATTTTTTAAACTCACCTTATAAGAAAAGTTTTAAAAAAAGAAAAATCTTTTGTTTTTAAATGAACATTATTAATTTGAAGGGTAAATATGAAAAAAAAATTGAGGCTTTCTTTTATTTAACAAACCAATAATTTACTTTATGAATGATAGAATTGATATACATATAATATAAGGTTTACCTTGGGTAAGAATCTGGGGTACTAATCGATATACACATAGTGTAATAAGATTGATATAGGATAATATTTTTCGAAAAGTAATTGAATATTACTTTAAATTACTCTTAGCATGAAAACATGCAGACATCATTCGTCCAAAATACTAAGAGCAAGCAAAAAATATGGGCCTCATTCCCGGAAATTTTCAAACCAACGCTCATCTTCAAAAGAGAGACACGTTTGACCTTTTAATTGCGAACATGTCCAGAGATTCCAAGAAGATTTCTTAACAAGGCACTATCATTTTGTGAACATGGAGGTACAGCTGTTAATCCAATTTTCGGACGCCTTGAGATCATGGTAATAACCAGTTACCAGGGCATTTTTTTCACACCTTTATCGTCGTTAAGAGATAACCTGCGGATCAAACTTTTGAACGCTTTTCCGTGACCTTTTATCGGCTAGTTACACGTAAGCTTTCAACAGATTGTTTACCCTGGGAAAAAATGGTTTGGCCCTTGTACCAATTTGTTGGTGGTTTAGAGCTTTTATAGTATATAATTAGGGGCAAAGATGAATTTTCGGATCCATTTGTTTTCTACTGGGGTTTTTAAGGCACCTTTAAAGATTTTTGAGTACTGAAATACAGGTTTGACATCCTGGTGTAGAAAATTATATAGATACCATCAATAATACCTTCCTTTTAAAAAATTAAAAGAGGCAGCATTTGATACACGATAGTGGGCTAAAAATATCCTAAATATTTCGCGGTTTATAAACGGTTTATTTTAATGGTTTATTTATTTATTTTTTTTTTTGAAATTTATGTTAAAGAAAGGATGCTAAATTCGTGACTACAGCAATTACTTTTAGAAATCAATACATGTTTAACGATAACTAGAATAAAAAATTGACGGCTTTAGAATTATTTTAAAATTTCTAATGGTCCAAAAAGTATCAATATTTTTTACAGAAATATTTCAAAAATATTAGACTTTCTCTTTTTAAAAATTTGCGAGGGAAAGTATAAATATTTGCACGTATAAGAAACCAGCATTCAATAAATCTTTAGTTTAAGTTACTGTTTCGATACATGCAGTGTTTTTTAATTATTTAAATAACAAATTCATGCACTATAAAGTTTAATTTTTTAAAACTTTTTTGTGGCCAATTAAACTGCAAAATTATTCTGCAATCTCGCAAGTAAGTAAAAATTTTACCAATATCTTAAATTATCTGTCAAGTTTTTGAAAAAAAAATGACTACAAAAAAGAATTTTAACTAAAATTGTTTTTATTTTTATTTTAATGAAATTTTGCAGTAACATCACGATCTAATAATGAATATAATTTAATATATAACATAATATTCTATTGCATTTTCTGTGCGGCATATTACGAAGTATTACATCTTTTGCTAGAAGATGAGACACTTATAAAATGTGAAGAATCTCTGCCATAAAACTCTTTGCTAATGCCTGTTGATGTTTTTAGACTCCTTTTAGGGCTTATGTTCAAAATTCAAGAAGTATTGTATTTGACATCATTCTGAAAAATTCCAGTGTTGCGAAATGGATAGTTGAAAAATGCTTACAAATGGAAATGCTGTGTAGAATTTAATTGTATCAGAAAGAATATTGGGGTTTATTAGCACAAAAGCTATATTTGGTTATGCTGCACCAGACGGGAGGTAAATGACACTATAATGTAATGTGGTTTAATGGCACGAAATCCATATTAGGCTATGTTGAACCAAATACGTGATGCACTTTGTTTAAAACAAAACACATTGACATTTGATGACATGGGCAGTTACATTCCTCATTCGGCTAAAGAAAATATCCAGCATTTTAAATCCAGTTTTATTTTTCCTAGCATATTCCATCCGAATGACACAAAACGAAAACAAACCTACACATCTAATAAACATTGAATTGAACCTGAAGGACCAAAAGCTGCATCCTACAGATGATGAATGACTGTAGCTTTATAATGACAACTAAAAGATGCAAATATTGGATCTAGCTCTCTGAAAGTCGTAAATAGGTTGTGACTCTAGAATTACCAAAACGGATGCTCCGCTGAAAGATCGCATTCCGCACCTCTTCTATGACCTCTGGAGGTACCTTCCGCGCATTATGCTATCTTTTCCAACATGTGTAAGGCAATCTACTCCCAGAGTCTCTCCAACAACGTGATCGATCAAGATGCTGATTAGCGACGTCACTTGTTCGTTTCACGTGCCGTAATTTTGACATCTTGATGGTGATTCTTTTTAGCTTCTCGCTAGACCCTGGAGGTCAGATAATTTTTTCGGTGGAAGCAGTTTCCTCATTATGGTACAGTATTGATATAGGTACAGATCTCCAAAAGGCCACGGTGGTCTGATAAGTTTAATGAATTTGGCCGCATAATATGAAAACACAAATATTTACAGGTAAGTTACATGACTTATTATGAAAATAATGCGGTTCCTATGATCAAAAATTCAGACTATTTTCTTACTAGCTGTATTGATTCGTCGAGATTAAGAATTTTAATTAAATATCTGGCTCAACTCTATTTTTGTAGCTTCTTCAACGAAATATTCACCAACTTTAAAATTTTGAGAGGCATATAAGTCATGTGTTCTTGTGTTTTGTTCATTGTGTTAAGTATTTCCTTGATTCCCTGACTGCATCTTTGTAATTCAATACCAACTTTAAACTTTAATTATAAATACAATAAAATTTCAAAAATGTTATTAGAAATTTGACTTGTATTGAAGCAAATTTAATGAAAAAAATCAGTTGCATCTTTTATCTTGATCATCAATAATGGGTAAAAAGACAAACTGAAATATTAGTAACAAGAATGAAAATTATTTGAGTTTACTTCAACAGCGAATATAGTCTAAAATATACCAAAAATATTTCTGTAGTTGATTAAAAATATAAAAAATGGTTGAAAAATTGAAAATGATTGAAAAAAAATGTTTTACAATATTTTTAGAAATAATCGTTGGAAAAATCCGAAATATTTTCTACTTATTAGTTAAGATTCTAATTAAAATTTCAAAAATAAGTCACTCTGAGAATAAGGCATCTTCACTTTTCAACGTACATATGTGCCCAATTTGTTATCTTTATATTCAATACTCTGGCCACTATAGCATATACACCTATATTTTTTTAATTAGTAGTAAAGATAAGCATTAACTAACTATTGAAAATGCAATTAATTTTCAGTATTAAATGTTTAAAATCCTCTGTAATAAGGTTGTTTCAAAAATATTGTAATTAATTATAAATTTTAGCCAAATTTGGCTAGGAAAGATATTTTTTTAGATGAAGAAATTCCAATAACATGTGCAATTTCTGAGTAAATTTTTTTCAGTATTGATGTTAAAATTTGAGTGGCAGGACATCTTGATTCAGTTTAATCAAAAATGATTAAGATTTTTACAGATATCAAAAATTCTGACATCACGGTTATGAAACATTGAAACCTCATGGGTCCCTAACCCAATTTAACAAACTCATCTAGAACCTCGAACCAACCTGATGGTGATGCATGATGAAATTCCGACTATCCTAGAACATTTTTTTTTAATCTAAGGCACGTTCTTTAGGACAGTGAAGGCTAGCTTTTCCCTTATTCAGGCCCTAAATCATTCACTTCGATTTTTCGTCTATCAAATCCTTCATCAAATAAAACTTCACATCAAATTCCATGAATTCATTATTCCTCACCAAACATCAATATAATCCTCCACCAAATATTTTGTAAGCTGTGTTGTATATTGTAATGTAGCCTTGGACATTTTACACCTATATCCATTCAACTGACACAAGGAATCCCAGAAGTTCCATGTTTGTGGTTATGTTTAAGATCCGTTGCAGTGAAAAGAAAAGTGGAAAGTTGTAACGTATTCTTTCGACATCGTGCGCGATTAAATCATATATTTCAACATTGTACAAAATTTTAATATGCATCATTTATATTTTAACTGATATTGTATTGATTAATTACTGTATGTTGCATAAAGTAATATTCTATGTTTTCTTATACTTTAAAAAAATAAATGCATATTTTTAAATAATTATATTTTATTAGAAATATTTTTGGTCTCTTCACTGGCCTGCTTAATAACAAATAAATAGCACTAAACCCATGTATGACATCAAAAATGATACGAATTTTAATTTATAACTCAATTATCCTTAAGCAAAATTAAATTTTTAAATTTTCTATTAGTCTTGGCACAGTAGTTCTTTTATTTCATAAAAATACTAGTTCTGTTAATTTTAAGTTTACTCGATGAAATTTCAATTTATCTTCTGAAAACGAAAATATATCTTTATCCTCAAGTCTTAGTGAGACGAGATCTTAATTTGACATTTCTTAGTTATTTATTATTTTCTTCTTACTTCAGTATTTATGCATGTAGTGACACAATAATACACAGAAGTAAAACTATTTCTATTTTGATTAAAAATTTCACAAATTATTTTCGAGCTAAGAGAGAATTTCCACTGTATTTGTGATAAGCATTTAAACTCTTTTAAAAAGAAAAAAAATACAATCTTGTTTTAAAAAGAAAACATAAGAAAATAGCATGAGTGGTTTCTTTAAACATCCTTGTGCGCTTTCTAATAAATGTACTTCTTTACTACTATTAGCATGTCTTTGGCAAACATTAATTACGAAAAAATCCATTAGCAATCGTTGTTTGGAGATTGCTATTTTGCAGTTAATACATGGGAATCATATACACTTAGTACTCCTTTTTTTAACTGAGTGAAACAAAATTACAAATGTGATTACAAAATCACATACTAGATTTCATACATTTATATCGTTTTGAAATTATTTCATTGATATGCTTGTGAAATAGAGACTGGCAACGGTTATCCTTTAACAGACATGATTCAAAATTTGATACACATCTACACTTTAGATGTTAATCCTTTGCATTCGGATGGTGGCTCTCACTCACCATTCACTCACCGGTGCATCATTTTGACGTTTTATTATTTTTTAAAATTTTGATTACTAAAAATGCCTACGAAATTGTAAGAAGATGTGGAAAATTATTCGAAAAAAATATTAATTAAAAAATTATTTATTTATTCAGAGCAATGAACAAGTTCTTGTCTTAAGTGAGTAAATATGCATCGAGTAGTTTCCGAGTGCAAAGGGTTAAATCTGTGTACCAAATTTTATCCACCTGGAACTCTTCGCTTTGTAATTAGAGAGTTGACAACTCATATTAGAACAACCAGACAGACTTTTTCTGAACGAATTTCTTTCAGAGTTCAATAGAAAATTTATTAAGTTCAATAAACAAACATACCAAATTTCATTCGTATAGTTCAAAGCATCTTTTGATTAGCTTTATTGTATTCACATGTAAAGAGAATTCCAAAAATACATTTTTTTTTTTTTTTTTTTTTTTTTTTTTTTGGAATTTTATATCTGATTTCTGAAGATTCATTAATATATAGAGTTCGAATTCTTGACGATTTTATTACTTTCTCTTTGTATAATTCGTATATGAAAAAGCAAGAAAGCCGAAGCGTCATCTATACCACCCATAGTGAAACATAAAAAAACGATTATATGAATCAGATATTGAAAACAGCAAACGATATTTTGAGTCTGGTCTTTGCTATTACTCTTTCATAAAAAATAAACATTTTATTTTAATCAACTGTTTCTGCAAACGATTATCCTTAATCATGTGTCTGAAATAAAAGTTAAAAATAAATAACATTCAAAGCGCGTCAGCACACGTCAAAATCGATTTGGTGTAGACTTTAAAAGATAATCTTCTAAACGAATCTGAAAACATGGCGCATACTGACAAGCAACGATATATCTAGAAGGCATTTATCTCCTAAACATCTACTGAAAGGAAACCACAAACAAAAGCAGATTCTAGTGGTTACATTGAAATAAAACAGTCTCCCTCTGAGTGCATGGCAGTACCGCTTCCTAATCACAAAGGCTGGCAGTTGTGTGATTGTATCTCTCCAACTAAAAGAGCTTCGCAATTCTAAGAACCCGAAATTACTTGATAACTCCCAGCGAATTAGACTGGAAAACAATTTAAATGTATACGAATCCGCTGTTTCCCTTGAGCTTTGCTTTGATGGATCTACTGTCAAATTGATGGGTAATTCCATATCTGACTTTCAAATTATAACGGACGAGGGCTGAAATGAAGTATGCCAATTACGAACATAAGTAGAAGAGTTTGAATTTAAACGTGCCATTGCAACGTTCATGTCGAATATTTTATTAAGCTAATTTGGAAAGATATCTTTTTAAGATTCCGTCCTTGAAAGTCGAAGATAAACATCTCAAATTTTA
>JAPMOQ010023314.1:3010119-3025485 GCA_026543055.1 Argiope trifasciata
AATAAATATTTAGTAATTTTTTTATATAATTTGTATTCGCTACAGTTAAATTTTCTTGCATTTTTCCTCCCATCAAAAACAATTACCATTTTTCGCTGGTTTAGGACTTAAAAGTTTTGTTTAAACTTCCATTTTTCAAATTTAAAAAGAAACGATCAATTTCGACTTTATTTTCAGTTATGAAATAGAAATTTCTATTTTCTCTCTTTTTTTTCCATTTCTCTTTTGCCTTGATTCCCTTTTTTTAATTTCAATTTGACTAACAGATAAAAATAAAATTTTAAGCTTGAATTTTTTACATTTTTTATTTATTTCATGAGATACAGATATGATATCGTATAATTAAATCAGTATCTTTAATCTAAGCATGGATTCATAATCAAGCATTCTAAATTTACTTTAATACAACCAAAAACAAAATATTCCATATTAACCGAATTTAATAAATAAAATTCCATAAAATTAAAGTTAAAGAGTGCTTATCTCTAGTAATTGGGTACATTAATCTTCAGTGCATTAAATTTGAAAGGTCAATCATCTCAGGAATTGAGCAAATTCCATCTTAACTATTCTAAAATAAATCAAATAAATTAAACCATGTAAAAACAATTTTCTCCTTCTGGGGCATTCTTCCAGCCTCAGAGTTCTCTAAATTTTTTAAAAACCATTAACCAATTTAAGTCAGTAAATTGGAATATCCCTTTTGATTTCAGCTCACCATTTTATATACATGGATGCTTTTAAGTTCAGCATATGATTCAACTTTGAAATTTGTAGGTCAATTTTTTCCGAATTTTACTATTACTTACTTGATTATATCACCTCTGTCTAAAAACAAAGATAAATAATTCTTTATGTATTTCACTTACTATTTAAATATATTTCTTCTCTAACGCATATTCTTCACATTTCCAGGAACCACCTATTGTGATGCCATCTAGTGAATAAAAAGATAAAAACTTCGTTAAAATAAACAAATAGCAGCCTTTTTCAATTTGCTAGCAGTGAAATTTTGAATCGTAAATTTTTCTGCATAATTGAATGCAACTTCATATAATCCTTTTTCTGTCTTGCTCGAACATTTTCTGAAGAAAATGCAAGAAATGAAATTTGGAAATTAATTTGATCAATAATTTTATCAATATATTTAATCAATCAATAATTTGTAATAATTTATGATATATTCAAAATGTTTTTTTTTGAGTTAACAAAAACTTTTTTTTGTTGTTATCAGATAGAAAACAAACTTTTAAGTTTGAAATGATACCTTTAGCCCTGTGTAAAATTTTATAAATATCTTGACTCAATTTACAATATAATT
The DNA here is from genome assembly GCA_026543055.1 of Argiope trifasciata. Lineage (NCBI taxonomy): Eukaryota > Metazoa > Arthropoda > Arachnida > Araneae > Araneidae > Argiope > Argiope trifasciata. The sequence goes on from JAPMOQ010023314.1 coordinate 3,011,441, forward strand.
TCGAGTCATTTTTTTATGGGGAAAAATATATATTCAGGAAAATTGACTTTGAATCCTGAAATAAAATATTCACTTGCAGGAGCTATAGACAGTACTTTCAACAAACAAATCTTAGCAACAAATTTTAGTCAACAAAATACTTCATCAAATTTCATTAAAGTACTAGTATTCTCTTTCAGAAAGCTTTTCCGTATAAAAACTTCCTCTTCTTGTATGGTTTCGAGCACGTAACCTTTCATTTCCATCTTTTTCATTTATACTCTGATTATTTTCATACCGTGAACTGACAAAATAAAGCTATATTTGTTCATTTTACTTTAATGACTTTTTATTGATCGTGGCAGCAATTAATACATGTAACATTCCTGAATACAGAAATAGTAGATAACGTGTTTTGTCGTGGCGCCATCTATCAGAACTAAAAGTTTTTATATGAAAGATGTGCCTTGATTTATATATATATATATATAAATTAAAAAATAAAAATTATGTGCATAAAAAAATTTTTTTTGTTAATTTCTATATAAATCAAAAGTATTTAAGAGATTTCCCGACAAATCTCGCTCGCAAATAATATAAAGTATAAAGTAGATTTTAGTGAAGACTTATTGGCAATTAATTATCTAATTCCTTTTATATAACTAAATGCTGCTTTTATTACGCCTGAACATAAGCAAAAAATATAATATTCTCAATAACAACGACATTGTTCAGTGAAAAATACATAACCTAAAATACAGCAAAATATTTACATTATAATAAATTTTAAAAAATACTTTAATCTATAATATATTATATGAAATGAAACTTCATGAATATTGTGTTCCTTCGACTTTCCCTCCTTATTTACTGAAAATAACAAATATTTCAAACTATTCATTTGTTGTTATCTGTCATTCACAGTGCTTAATTAAATTTTACGATTTAATAAGGTTGTCAGTAATAATCTCCGCATACTTTTTAGATTTTTTTGCAACTATTTTAATGTTGTACAAATCCTGTAAGGTCGAATTGAAATCAGATTTTGAAACTGAATCACTTTTTTATAAACTGAATAGTAGGTGTACAGAAATTAAATGCACGTATTTAGACACTATTTTTTCGAAGTATGAATCTTGTTTGTTTTATCTATAATATTAAAATATCTCTCTGCCATAAAAGAAATTGTCTTTGGTTGCAAATACATAGTCCATTCAGATTATGTTTTGGTTTTAATTATTATTTGGTACTTTTCCATTGTACCGGCGCAAATCTCGCCAAGCAGACTTTTTGGCGACTAGCACACAGTTGCCATTTTGGCGCAGGCGACAAAATGGCGCGACTTTCTTTAAAAATGTATCGGCAAAAGGTTGCCGGTGGCGATATTCCGTTTGGCATTGGTTGCATCATTATTGGCGATTTTTCGGCTGCTCCGGTATAATAGAAAGTACCTATTATTTTAAGTTTCAGGATAAGAAATTTGTTTTATTTTTAATTGTAATAAACTCTTTTTCAAATTGCTAAAATGGACACGAGCGAGAAAAGTAGGCATGATCCCTTCTGAAACTCGAGCTTTTTTTCTATTCCCTACGCTCTGTATTGTCGTCAGCTCTTTCACCACAGCGGAACAAGGATAACTCGACAAGCAGCGTTTTACTGTTCAAAATTCTAGTTGTTAAAACAGCAAAGTAGTTTTGGCACATTAGGGTTCACATTGAAGTTCATATAACAGGTTTCAATATACATATAACTATATTAATGTCAGGGTGATATACAGGTGCATTTCAAGAAGTTTTTCTTCCACTCGTATTTTATTAACCAGACATGTGTTGCTCTTTAATATTTAAATCAAGAGTTAATTCCGCAACTGGAGTGTGGAAACGTCCATCCCAAGAAGAGCCCCTTTTTTGAGAATATTTAACGGGGTATGTACATTAACAACGCTTAGTAAACTTGACAGATTTTTTTTTCTTTAGAATTTTCTGGTCTTACTTGAGAAAATCTATAATTATTTCACCAATACTATTAGTAATATTTTTTTCTCAACTAAAATGAGAAGATTGCATGAAAAGTTTCGTTTTCTGAAGATATAAGTTTCATTAATAGAAGCAAGAAAGAAAGGTTTCAAGCAAGAAAGGCTCAAATTGATGGGAGATGTATTATTCCCTATATTTATGTATTTCTAGTTTAAATTGATGGGAGATGTATTATTCCCATGTTTATGTATTTCTGGCGCATATTGTTGGGAGATGTATTATTCCCATGTTTATGTATTTCTGGCGCAAATTGATGGGAGATGAATTATACCCGAATCGACAGCACTGCTAGTTATGAAGCCCAACAAGGAAAGGCAGACACCGGCTCTGAGAATTATCAAGGTAGATTCACACTAGGCCAACTATTGGACGCAAACGTTGTCACCATATTGTCCTCGTATGAACATTTGAGACAACGTCTTTGGGACAATGGCAAATAGTTTTTCTGCCATTGTTCCATTGTGGACAAGTGATTTTTCCTGAAGTGGGCGTGATCTTCTATTACTCGCAATTATTGACCTCGTGTGAATCCACCTTCAGCCTTAGCATTTATTTCAAAGCCAACTGGAACCTATACTCTAGGAGTTTGGAGACAGTTACCACTCTTAACGTCAGATTCAAGTGTTGCCCCCTCCCTCTTTGGTTGATTGCCAGCTGACTAATCACTCAGATGATTAGCTAATAGTCCAATTGATACACCGGAAATAAGCGAAGTCAACACTTGAGGATTTTAAATGGCATAAGAATTAAGAAACAAACAGATCGGCAACACATCTTATGGAAAGGGATGTTAATTGCTGGAAGTGTCAAATAGAAAGCAAAAGGTAAGAGGAAAAGTAAACTGAAATGAAGTAAAGAGTCCATAGCTAGATATTCGCATTCACCCATTAATGATGATCCCCTGGGGAAAAAAACTAAGAAATTAGTTTTTAACAGTTTTAAAAAAATTCTGCTCATTTGGTATTTTCATTTAATTTTTTTAAAGCATCTGACAAAAAGGTGATTTCTGCATTATATTTTATGCTAAGAGGCGCTCCGCTTTTCCCTGAAGTAAATGCTTAGCAATCTCTCCCCACCCCAGCTCCCCGAATTTCCTCTATAAATTTGCTCACTTCACTCTACAATAAGGACTAAAATGCGTCCACGTAAAACAATTATGATAGAATAGCTTAGTTTGGTAGTTTATTGTTTAATTTCCGATACTTTAACTCCACATTGTACACAATTTGTTGATCTTTACAAATATTTTTATTGGCTTTGTACAGTTAAAAAACAAATGAAGGTAATAAAGAAAATTATAAAAGTGATAAAAACCTAGATATATATAGATATATATAGGATCTAGATATATATATAAAAAATTTAAACACAAATTATTTGAACTTTTATTTATTTATTTTTCAATCTTGATTTTTAAAAATATTTACTGAATGGTAAAAAGATGTAGTTTTTCTGGTTAACTGAACTCTTAAAAAATCAATACATATATTTATTTTTCAGAGCAATAAACAAGTCCTTGTAGTAGGAGAATGCATCGAATTACTTTACCGAATGCAAAAGATTAAAATGGAGTAAGTGATGACATCTTAGCACACTTATCGATTAAAAAAACAATTTTATGAAGTTAAAAAATCTAAAATTGATTTTCTTTCGATGCTTCGATTTCATTATCACAGAATAGGATTTGTTCACCTTGAAAATTATGATATTTTTATACATATTAAAAATCATTTCATGTGACTGTGTCATTCGGTTTTTTTTTATTTATCGTAGATAAATTCGATGCAAACAATTTAAGAAATTAATAAAACAGAAATTTAAGATGACAATAAGCATACAACCATATAGACAGGGAATGTATAGCTGTCTTTGACAAAAGCATTTAAAATACATTAAAAAATCAAAGTAATCATAAATGAAAAAATAAACTATGTATTGAAGTATTACTCTAGGATTATATTCATATTCTCCGGGATAATCCATAACATCATTACACAAGCATAAGGAAAATTATTTCTTCTTAATTAACACTAAACATTCCTAACAGTACATACTTAATTCTACCACAGCCGGTCAATTTTCTGGATGTTGTTTCCTGATTTAATGAATGAAATACGAATGTTATATAGGAAAACAATTATAACTAACCCATTAGCAACATTATCCTATATATACGCTCAATTTTCCAGGTCACTATCACTGAAGCGTATATATACGCTGCATCATATTATATGCTATGCACATAATATGGTATATACTATATTCATATTATTAGGTTGGTGCGTATGAAATGTCGGATTCTTAAGTGATTGTATAAAACTGCCTATCTTTCTTCAAAAGCTGTTTATTCAATCAAAGTATGCTCCATTCGCTTCAATACACTTCTCCCAACGAGATTTTAAAGCGTAGATGCCTGTCTTAAAAAAATTTTGGTCTTTAGAATTAATAAACTCTGATATCGAGTTTTTTAGACTGTCTTCATTTTCATAGTGTTTGCCCCTTAAAAACAGCTCTAAATGCTTGAAAAAATGAAAATCGGTCGGCGAGAGATCCGGTGAATATGGTGGATGCTGCAAAACTTCATATTCCAGTTCGTTCCAGCTTATTTCGCTCTGTCAGTGCGTGCGGTACCCACTTGTCCATCTTCTTAACCTTGCCAATCTCAGAAAGGTGTCTCAATATCGTTGTATGGTCAACTTTCATCCTGATAGCAAGTTCCCTCGTGGATACGGCTGGATCCGCTTCCACTAGAGCCTTCAGGTCATCATTCTTCACAGACGTTTTGGGTCTTCCGCGCGGCTCATTTTGCAGTGAAAAATCGCCAGTCCGAAATTTTTCGAACCAACGCTGCACTTTCCGATCGTTAACCGTATTCTCCCCAAACGCTTGGTTTATGTTGCGTGCAGCTTTTGCAGCACTATTACCAAGTTTGTACTCATATAAGAAAATGACGCGAATGTCGGCAGAATTCATATCGGCAATAAACTCAAAAGAAATAACAAAAGGGAAGACCTTCGAGAAAACCTATTTTGCTGAAATGAGTCTCTGGCAATGGACAATACGACTATGAATGAGGTTATGCCAAAGACAAAAGTATAACGAAAACAGGGAGACAAACGTCCGCATGTAAAGAGAATCCGACATTTCATACGCACCAACCTAATATTTTTTAAATTCTCATTAGGATGTCTCAGTCAACCTAACATGTTGCTAGTTCTGATCATTTCAAATAAATAAAATAATAAGCATCATTTTAATGTTGCAATCTACCGCGTATTCGATATGTCAGTATGGTATAAATAGACAAGACTCCAGTCGAGTTCTTACATAAAATAAGTTTAACAATGTAAAATTGCTACAACGGCACAGCTTACATGTCTATTTGATTTAATGTTTAAAAGATTCTGTTGAAAGAATCAAGAATAACAAAATAAAGTGAGATTAAACACAACTCCAGCAAACCAGACGGTAGGCGAAGGTAGAATTAGAAAACAAACTTCACGTTAGATAGTATCGTCAGCAGATACAGCAAAACAGAATAATTTTAAAATATTGAAAGACAGCCATTTTTATTTCATTTGCTTTTTATTTAAGAAGTGATTTAATAAGATTAGTAACCAGTTTCTCACCAAGCATGACAAAAATGTGGCAACTGTCCTACAGTCCGCTATCTTTGATGGTTACAGGATCAAGTAATAAATGGCTTTTAAATTTTAATAAAAGGATTAAATTAATGTTAGAATTACATTTCGAAAAAAATTTCTTCTGGCGAACGATAACATTTTCTGGATTTTAAATTGAATAATCTAGATCTTAGTTTTCAGTACTTTCTTTTAATTTACTTCTGTATCATACAACTGCAAGAAAATGGTCCGCAATTCAGTTATAAAAATATAAATTGCAAAATATCCAATTAATATAATTATATGTTTAAGAATCTTTTACTTATTATCTTGTATATGTCTTCAAAAATTTAAATTTTTGAAGGCCGGAAAATTATGATTTAAAGGAAAATTTAAATTTTCTTCATTGTAGATTCTAGATGTCCCAGGTAGCACAATATTATATATTAGCAATATTCCACAATATTATATTGGGTTGTTCGGAATGTCATTTCGTATTTTTTTGTCAAAATGAAAAGAAATTTTCGTTTAATGAATAAATTATTTATTAAATTATAAAATTGCCATTCTGGTCTAATACCTTTTGCCATATTTTTGGTAGTAACATGATTACACGCTCATAAAAGTTTTGGTCTTTGCTGTAAAAAAAAAACTGATCGAGGTGGTTTTTGGCCTCCTCATTTGAAGGAAAAATTTTGCAAATCAGTTCTGGTACTGATGTACTGTTAACACATCTTCTCCACACATATTGGCTAATTTATTTCTGGCTTGAACAGCATTTTTACCTTTTATAGCAAAAAAGAAAAAAATGACGAAAATGCTGTTTATTGCTCTCCATATTTAAAAGGGCACCATCCAAAAACTACTGCGAAGAATCAGCTGCACTTTTTCACACTCAAGCGTTGCTATATCAGCTCTTAAAACATAAAACGATTTAGCGGTTTAAGTATGAAATTGGGTGCGAAAAATGCAATTAAATCCTTTGTCAGGAAAAAACGAAATTACTTTCCGAACAACCTAATATATTAATCAGTATTCTACAATATTACAAATATTGATCAATATCATACAGTATTTGTGAGCTACAAGGGATAATTATTTTGAATATGAAATCAATTTTGCTTCTTAGTCTTACATACATAAATCAAATAAAAATGCTACGAATTATTTTAGACATATTATCTTGTCTTTGCAAGGGTTTTTTTTTTTTAAATGAACAATTCTTCATAAAACATCAAAGCAATTTTTATCTTTTTGAAAGGTAAAAAATCATTTGAAAGTGACATTCTAAAAAAGAAGATGCAAGAAATGTGGTGGGAATCAGTGGTAGACGATGCAAAATACTTACTTACAACTATATATATATCAGAATAATGATAAGTCAATAAATAGTTGCATGAATCTTTCTTTAATATATGTTTTACTTATAAAGACAAATTTTATTCATCTATTTCAAAAAATGTCAATAAATTATTTGTTATGGACTAAATTTAATCTTTTCATTAAATATAAAACAACCTTAATTCATTTATATTGTTATGAATATAATTTAAAATGTATAACATAAAAAATTAACAAAAAAAAAATTGTCCTTCATATGAACAGAATATAGTATAAAAATTCAGTCATCCTTCACATGAGCACAACACAATTCTTTATTTTTTTATGTTCATAAATATCAAATAAATTGTATGTGATATGCTCTAAGATAACACAGAATAATATGATATAAAAATTATTATACAGATCTTTTAACGTCTGATAAAGGTCTCATTCAATTCTGCAATTTAATTAAAATGACAGAATTTAACATTAAAAGCTGCTAACAAATAAAAATGATCTTTCCACTCTGCTTGTTTAAGCAATAGTTCAAAATTTAAAAAATTAACAAAAAGACTCAAATTCATTTCATTTTTATGCAATTGTTCAAAAAAAGTGAAATGGTTAGGATGTTTTTTGAAACCATAGTTTACAAAAATTAATAACTTATTTGAAATAATGTAATTGAAGGCAAAGACAAATAGTAAAATTGAAATAATAATACCTAATCATATTTATCTCATGTTTTTCATGTTAAACATTTTGAAACTAATTCAAAATTGATAGGATTGTAATAAATATTCAATGTGAACAAAAATTTATATTAGGGGAAAAAATATTTCTCAAAATGAATACAAAAAGAAAAAATCATAATCTAAAATTAAAATGAATATCATAAAATATACATACATACATATATAATCTAAAATTAAAATGACATTTTTTTTATCTTTAACTTAATTTTCATTAATAAAATTTTTAATATATTGATATTTAATATTAAAGTTTTAAATATAAAATAAATAATATATAAACAGTAAGTAATAGTGTTAATATAAAAAATGGTAAAAATCAAGATTTTAAAATAATAATAATAATTTTACACAGAATAATTTTTAAAAAGATGTAATTTTAATAAACAAGCAGTATACAGCATAATTGCATTTAAAACAATATAAATGCCTTTAAAATATAATTCACATCTGATTTGCTCAATTTTAGTTAAGACATTTTTTATTACCTTTCTTTAAAGAATACATTGCATAGAAAATAAAGCACAGAAGAAAGCATTGCATAGAATACTTTAAGTGAATTAAGACATCAAAAAGTTATTCACTTACAATCACTGAGACACAAGGCATTAATATATTTAACTAAGAAAAACAGTTATTTATGAAATTTTAAAACAGCAAAATTTTTTTTAGCCATGACTGGTGTACTTTAGCTTGACTATTTAACCAATATAAAATTTGAATTATAATTCAATAATTAGTAATTTTTAAAAATTTATATACACTTACTGATGAATCTACATATTAAATACACTTAATAAAAACAAAGAACCAGTTACCAAGCCTCAAACACTGGCCTGATTGCATCAATTATTTCATAGGACAGCTCCAGATGGCTAGATACGTTGTCAATGATCATCAGTCCTTCACCTCAATACTTTGCAGTTTTGCAATAAAAATTTCCTTCTGCAGCAGTTGCAGAACTCTCATCTTCACTTTTGGATACTAGATAGCAATGCCTGATTAGGCCATCCCATAATGCATAGCGAGTGTAATTAGAATGAGATGTGATACTGTACTGTTAAGCTGCATGTGTAAATGTCTTGTCTTTATGTTCAGTGTGTGAATGTGATTATTAAAGAAATGTTCCTGAAAACATAAGTCATGTTGCTTCCTGCACATATCATAATAATCTACATTTCGCCGCAATTCGAGTTTTCAGCTTCAACAATTAGAATGATTTTACCAATTAACCTTACCACTCAGCAAACATCAAAATCAATTGGAAAATGTTTATTGTGCAGGTTTAAAATTATGCCTGTTACTGTTGTCGTAAGATGTAGCTTTCTCAAATTAATACTACTATTATGGTGGAGGAACAAATAATAACCATATATAATATTTAAAACAAGCAAATATGATTATTCAAGTTGAAATTTCACGTTTCATAAAATTCAGTAACTCCTTTAAAATATTCATTTTATTTGAAAAATAAGTTTTTGCATATTATCACACGTAAAAAAATCATTTGTGTTATAATTATAGCGGAATATATTTACTAAATATGTTTCAAAACTGAGACTTTTTTTCGATTTAATTTTTTTAAAAATAACTAAATCCACTGCCTCTAATGAGTAGGAAATGTTTGTAGTATAGGAAATAGTTCTCCCAGTTTTGATGCACTGTTTCTCTTTTTCTTTCATGTTTATTTATCATTTCTATTTTCCATTTCCCTCACAGGTAAGTGATCCAAAAACTGTTTAATTCACAAGACTGCCTTTTCCCTTCGATAATTTGTAACATTGCCACAAAGTATTAAGAATAAATGTCAAGCAAAAATTCTTCAGGTAGTTACTAATAGCAATCAGGCTTTGAAAAATTGTTTTATAGTTGTTGTTGTTTCATTTTTATATCTAAACAATTAAAATTTTATAAAACTTGGTTCAAATATGTTTATTTTTAAATCTTAAGTGTTTCAAGCCAAATCTGATGTTTTTAAGTATGTGTGGTTTTATCAAGTACAAACTAAAATGTATGCCCAGACTTTTATAATCATTAGAAATAAAACTTTGCATAACTTTTTATAATACAAAAATTAAAATGAAAGCTAAGTTATTCCTCACACAGAAACTTTTTTTGTAAAATAAATATTGTTTCTAATAAAATTTTGAATTTAGAAAATATATAAATTTGTATGATAATTAATTTTAAAAAATTGCAAATTATTTAAATTTTTACTCTTTTTTCAAGTAAATACAAATTTTCAGCTATAATGGACAAAATAATGCAAGAATCATTAAAATAATATTATTCAACATATATTAAACCTGATCTAAGAAATCAGTTTCACTTTTCTTTGATAGGGAGTTTTTCTTAGTGTTAAAATAACTTGTAGAAATAGTTGCTCCAGATCATTTAAAGTTTGATTAGATTTATTTATTTCCTTGCTATGGCAGTTTTAACTAAGGGAAAAGAGGGGATATTATATACATTCAAAAACAACAGAAATCAATTAAATGTAACTATTTCTTTATCAATGAGGACAGGAAGCTGTCTTGATATCTATTAGGTAGCAGATTAAAGAGACAATGCTTAATTAATAGAAAAATAAACAATTTATGTACCAATCATTGCCTTTTGATTACTAAACAATGTCTTAATTTGTTTTTCAGAATCCAGATCAACATATAGAAATATTGCACCAAATATGATAATGGTAAGAATCCTTCAATTGTGGAAGAATGTAAATAAACAAAATCATTAGCTCAACAGACTTTCAGAAAAACAAATGATATAATAAAATATTTATCTATAACCAACAAACTATAAGAATTTAATTTTTCAATCAATACATAGAACTGAAAAATATTACATCAGTAAGACCCAAGCAAATACAAATTGTAACTTTTCCCCACAGAAATTTGGAAGTTTTTGATTAAAATATTTTTATTAGATAAATCTTAATATTTACTATTAGGAATAATGAATTATAGATTGCTTTATAAAGCTTTTTTACACCTAAAATAAAAACCTAACATAGTAGATGCTTTTGTTTAGAACAGAAGTTTGTTGCTGTAGGGAAATTTCACTAAAGAAAAATACATATTTTGTTTCATTTTCAAAAATTAATTAAGAAAATTTCAATGATTAATATAAAAAAAGGTTTAAAGGATTAATTTTGAAAAAAGTTTATAAATTAGATCATTCAAAATATAATAATATTCTTATTTCCAATATAGTCATTTAAAAATGTATATTATTTATAAAATAAAATTCAACAAGCTATCCCTTAGTTAAATACATTTATACAAGTTAAGGGTGAAAAAACTAACAAACAGAGGCTGTGAAAAAAAATTAATAAAGATTTGTTCTGTTAAAGGTACTTCCAATTTTTCTAAAATTTCGCATATGAACAAAATTTATATTGAACAATATGAAGCAAATTATAAACTTTGAATCCGAAAGCATGAAAATAACGAATAAAATAAAGCATAATACTTAAACAAATTTACTTTGTAATTATATCTTAACACAACAAATAAAATTCTTCTTATTTACAATTTTTAAGAATACAATTCAAGAGAGAGAGTGTTATCTTTCAAATAAAAGTGTTACAGTAAATAGTTGTATATATTGGTTTTAGCTATTATTTGTCAGTTTTGATTCCAATGAGCAAAAAAAAAAAAACTTTTTATATTAATTAAAAATTAACTTTAAAAATAAAGAACTAAACATTACATAACACACACACACACACTATATATATATATATATAAAGAATATTTATAAATCTTATTTTAATAATCATTAAGTATTATCTGTGCAATCTAAATATTGGAGGGAGGGAAATTACTTTTAAATAAATTATAGAGCCATTGTAATGAAATTTATTATCTGAACAGAATAAGGCAGACTCCTGATTAACTCCTTAGGTCCACTGGGCTAGCAGAAAGGAGGGGAGGGATCAATTTTGTAAATACATACATACATACATACACACACACACACACACACACATATATATATATATATATATATATATATATATTGAACTGTCAAATAAATGCATACAAAATGCAAACTCTATCAGAATTATAAAATATGGATGATAATAATAGCACTTTGTTCAGTAAAAATAGACAGGTTCCTAGCTATTTTATTATATTAGTAATAAAGTAAACCTTTGTTTAAATAATGAAAAAATATGCATGCCATTCAGTCATGAATGATAAATAAAAATGTGTTTTCACAAAATTATTAAAAAGAGAGAGATTGTTTATATTAACAAGTTCATTAAGATCAAAATGAGTTAAAACATGAAGTAACCATTTAATTAAAAAAAATAATAAAGAGTTCAAATAATATGCATGGCCTAGGATTGCAAGCAGCCTTACCTTCATGTACCAATGAAGGTAATATAATCACATATATTCCACAACAAATATTAATTTTTAACCTATCCAAAGTTTAAAATTTCAATCTGAAATGGAAGTGCATATATACAGAGAGAAATTTATATTCACGATAAACTGAAGCATTTTTATGAATTGAATTGGAGCCAATTTTCAGTTCTTAATAAAACAAAAAATCTCAATTACATCTAAACTGTCTTAATTTTTTTATATAGAAAAGAGTTCTATTTAATCAATTACATAGTACATTTATAAAGATTTTATAACAAAAAAAAAACTAAAAATATTAAACACCAGTAATGAAGGACCAAAGTATAATACCATTCTTTTACTTAATAATTCCCCCTCCCAGCAGTGATATAAATTCATAAGGATACATCCTCTAAAACATTAATATTTTGAAACCTCAAAATTCCTTAATAAATTTTGTATTGTAAAGTGAATGGTAATATTTCTCAACAAGAAACTAAACAAATTTTGAAACTGAGGTTAATTATTCAAAACACAGGATGCTTCCTTACTTGGAATAGAACTGGGTATTTGCATTTCATAACTACTTCCAAGTTAATTTAGCTATTTCCAGATTATTCCAAACTCCTTTATACAACCATAGAATGGAAATGGTATACATATTGGTTGCTTCATGACAAAAACTGGGGACCACTTTAAGACACAACTATCTAAAACTGCATATGAAGCTTTAATAAAATTAGCACATATGAAAAGAAAGTTGCAGAAAATGGAAGTATGTATTAATCAAAAATTCTTCTAGTAAATTATTAACAATATGACAAAAACAGATGAAACCAAAAGCTAAATATTATTCTTTTTTTTAAAAAAAAAAAAAACTTTTTGGTTAAAATTTAAATATTATATAGAATTGCAGATAATATGCTTTTGACAATCTGATAGAAAAAACTCTCAGTTCAATGAACAAAATATATAAAAATTAAAAACAATACAACATTGTTATGCTGTAGGTAATAATAGCTGGAAAGTCCTTTTTACTGGCCTTTATAATCAGCTAAGACTTTAAATAAAAGATTTTCTTATAAATAAAACACATAAGTAATAAACATTTATATCAATTTCACACACATAAATCTAACGGATCTCATATATAGATTTATTTGAAAAGCAAAATCTTCAATTTCAATCAATTATGAAGAATACACATATTTTGCCAATCTATTTACAAGTAATTGAAAAAAAGAGGGGAAAAAATAGGGAGAAAAACACTTGCATATGTTTATATAAAAATCTCTCAAAAAGTAACTGATATTTTTGAACAATACAAAATTTTATTCTTAGTCCTCATCTGTATCATAAAAACTTCTCTTGCGATAATTTCTAACATTTTTCTTACCATCTTTAGTTGGGAAATAAATTAAAGAGTTTGAAATTGTAGATGAGTTAGATGCTTCAGTTCCATTAATATTATTTGTAGAATTGGATAATTCAACATTGTCTTCATTTTTGGATAAGTTTGTTTCAGAAATTACAGAATTATTCAAAGTAGAATTTGATACTTCTTGTTCAGCTGATTTGATACTCCTTGTTGTACAGGCTTTCTTATTATCCTCACTCTTAAAATTACCATATTTTGAACATTCACCATTCACCTCCCTGTAACTTTCATCAGAATCTGAGCTGTTTTGTTTCAGAAGGGTGTCCTTACTCAGTTTGGCACGCTTCTTTCTCAGAACCTTTCTTTTATCTGTTTTGATCATTACTGCTGATTTAGAGTCATGAGCAGTTTTGGTCGTGGATGCTGATTTAGAGCCCTGGGTAGTTTTAGCCGTGGGTGCTGATTTTGAGTTCTGGGCAGTTTTAGTTGTGGATGCTAATTTAGAGCCCTGGGCAGTTTTGGTTGTGGATGTTGATTTAGAGCCCTGGGCAGTTTTGGTTCTTGATGCTGATTTAGAGCCACGGCCAGTTTTGGTT